>PVLD010006353.1:0-101551 GCA_004027595.1 Dinomys branickii
TTCCCTTCCCTTCCCTTCCCTTCCCTCCCTCCCTCCCTTCCCTCCCCTCCCCTCCCCTCCCTTCCCTTCCCTTTCTTTTCCTTTCCTTTTCTTTCCTGTTCCCTTTCATTCCCTCTATCCCTCCCTCCCTTCCTCCCCTCCATATGACCTTAGTAAGTCACTATGTAACCCAAGCTGGCCTTGAACTTATGGTTGTCCTGCCTCAGCCTCCTAGAGTGCAGAAATTATAGAGGTGTGCCACCATGCCTGGCCTTGGTAGCTTTTTAAGAAGAAGAAAAGCAATAAAGGGCAGACAATGCATGGAATTCCCTGTATCTTGCCCTGTGGTGCTCTGCACTGCCTGGAGACTCTGCTAGTGGGAAGACCACCATCTATTGACACACCTCCAGGGCTGGGGATATAGTTCAGCAGTAGAGCATTTGCCTAGCTCATGCGAGGCCCTGGGTTCAATCCCTAGTACTGCAAAACAGAACAAAAATCACTGAGGCCAGATGATGCACCTCCAGAACCAAAGTAAATTTATTTTCCTTATAAAGTAGCCTACCTCAGGTATTTCATGATAGTAGCAGAAAGCTGACCAATACAGATGGCATGAGTGAAGGCCATGAGCCCAGGGGTCACCCTACTCTACATGAGTCAGTTCAAACCTGAAATATTTTCCTCCACCCTAAACACAAACTCCTCAGAGAAAACAAACAAACAAACAAAAGAAAAATCTGGTAAATTCAACTTTTCACTTAGAGGAGAGTAGTTAGAACAATAAGGGAATATGGGGGCTGGGGATATAGCTCAGTGGAATAAGGGCCTGCCTAGCAAGCGCAGGGTCCTGAGTTCGATCCCCAGTACCGCCAAAAAAAAAAAAAAAAACAATAAGGGAATATGAAAAGATGATGAATGATAACTGAAAGATGTTTAGCCAAGAAAAGATAAAAAAGCATCTTGAGGGAAGAATGTGATAGTGACGTTCTTGAGGATTTTTTGTGTAAAAGGCCTGGATTATATAGAATGTTGGTGTAGGAGACCCGAGTACTTCTAGGAGCTCAAAGTTATACTTTGCCCTGATATGTGAAGGAAAAGGTCCAAAGTTATAGGGCTCCAGTGCAAAGCAGCGTGTGGGCATCCATGTGTGGGTGAGCTGCTGAGCTCCCTATCATGAGGGGCATCCAGCAAAGGCTGTGGGATGAGGACCCTGCCTTGAGGATCTTATAAAGGGAGACCTCAGGTTTAGACTGACTGGTGGTGCTTTTCACTACTGGGCATTCAGTCATCTTTACCTCTTCTTCCTTTTTGGCCCCTCCAGCCTTTTATTTCTCCCTCTGATGAAAGAGTTTATAGAGAGACAGTAGAAATATTAGTGTTTCAAAAACAGGGACAGTGGGGACTGCTCTGACATTGTGATATAGGGCCGATGGTCCCCATCTCTCGTGTACTGGGTCATGGGTAAACACCAGGGGCAAACTGTACAGGTTAAACTCAGCACATCATGACAGCACTTTAGCAAAACACCACGGGAAGCCTCTGCTGTCACATCATTTTCTGTTGGTTCTCTTTTCAGGGAAAGTCCTGGTCAGTAGTGAAATGGGCGTCAGTCGGTCGGCAGTGCTGGTGGCTGCCTACCTGATGATCTTCCACAACATGGCCATCCTGGAGGCCCTGATGACCATGCGCAAGAAGCGCGCCATCTACCCCAACGACGGCTTCCTGAAGCAGCTGCGGGAGCTGAATGAGAAGCTGATGGAGGAGAGCGAAGAGGACTGTGGCAGGGAGGAAGGAGCGGACGACACGGAGGAGGGTGAGGACACGGGGAGCACGTTTGGGGCCAGAGTGCGCGGCTTGACGGTGGAGGAGGAGGATGACACCACCAGCCACTTGAGCCACCTGAGCGGCTCCTCTCTGGGGAGGGCCAGCCAGGCCTCCCGGCCTCTCACCCTCATTGATGAAGAGGAGGAGGAGAAGCTGTATGCGGAGTGGAGGAGGCAGCAGGGCCTGCCCACAAGCAGAGCATCCCAGAGTGGAGAGGCCAGGTGCCCTGGAGCCTCTGGCCAGGGTGGGGATGGGCGTGAGGATGAGGATGTGAAGAGGATCATCCAGGAGTGGCAGAGTCGAAATGAGAGGTACCAAGCTGAAGGGCACCGGCAGTGGGGTCGGGAGGAGCAGGAGGAAGAGGAGGAGGGTGGCACGGGCTCCTTCGTGGGGCGAGTCCACAGACGCACCCTGAGTGAAAGCAGCACCTCGGAGAGCGTGACCAGCCAGGACATACGGGTGCTGAAGCAGCAGCTGGAGATGAGCAGCCACAGCCGAGGTGGAAGGCGCGGCTCAGACTCCGTGTCCACCGAGAGCACCTGGGACGTGTGGAACGAGAGGCTGCTGGAGATTGAGAAGGAGGCCGCCCGCAGATACCACTCCCGCAGCAGGAGGGAGGAGGGGGACGCGAGCTCAGAGGCCGGGAGCAGGCAGCGGGAGGACGATGAGGACAGCGTGACCTCGGAGGCCAGCTCCTTCCATAACTTCTGCAGCAGAAACAAGGAGAAGCTCACTGCCCTGGAAAGGTGGAAGATCAAGAGGATCCAGTTTGGATTTCACAAGAGAGACTCCGAGGCGGGGGATGGCGGGAGCGAGCCCGGGGCCGAGGAGGAAGAAGGGGAGAAGAAGACCCTCTCGGATGTCAACCTGAGCGCGTACCAGGCCTGGAAGCTGAAGCACCAGAAGAAGGTGGGCAGTGAGAACAGGGAAGAGGTGGTGGAGATGAGCAAGGCGGAGGATGCAGCCTGGGCCAAGAAGAGGCAGCGCAGGCTGGAGCTCCTGGAGCGGAGCAGACAGACGTTGGAGGAGAGCCAGTCCATGGCGAGCTGGGAGGCGGGCAGCTCAGTGGCCAGTGGGAGCATCCCCCTGTCTGCGCTGTGGTCTGCAGCTTCTTCAGCCAGCGCCGATGCAGACAATGCGTCAGTGCTGAGCGCGCAAAGCCTCCACTCCCGCCTGGCTGCACACAGTGCAGGCCCGCACTCAGCCTCCACACCCACACCCCCGCCACCGAACCTGCCCGTGGGGCCCGGGGACACCGTTCCCATTGCCAGCATCCAGAACTGGATTGCCAGCGTAGTCGCCGAGACCCTCGCCCAGAAGCAGAATGAAATGCTACTGTTGTCTCGCCCACCATCGGTGGCAAGCTCCAGGGCAGCACCAGCAGCCAGCTGCCTGGGGGATGACCAGGTGTCCATGCTCAGTGGACAGAGCAGCTCCTCCCTGGGGGGCTGCCTGCTGCCACCCAGGCAGGCCAGAGCCAACTGTGACGCACAATCTGTGCTGTCTTCCAGCTGCACGCTGAGCTCAAGAGCCCAAGGCACTGGGAACAGCGTTAGGGGAACCAGCAAGCCCATCTACAGCCTCTTTGCTGACAGTGTGGACCTAAAGGAGCTCGGCCAGAAGGAGAGGGAGATGCACATGGAGCTGAGGGAGAAGATGTCAGAGTACAAATTGGAGAAGCTGGCTTCAGACAATAAGCGCAGTTCCCTTTTCAAGAAGAAGAAGATCAAAGATGAGGATGACGGTGTGGACGCCAGGGATGAGGACTCAGACAGTGCCATCGGGAGCTTCCAGCATTCCTCCCGCAGCAATTCCCAAAAGCCTGAAACAGACACCTCCTCCTCCCTGGCTGTCTCTGACCACTATGGAAATGGCAGCAGAGCTGGCAAAGACAGGGATAGCAGCATTACTAAGTGGCTCAGCGGCCTAGGGACAGAAGAAAGATCTCCTCCGCAGAGTGACTACTCCGGAAGCTCCAGGGGGAAGTGCACCAGATCGTCCTTGCTCCAGGAAACCGAGTCTAAATCTTCCAGTTACAAGTTCTCTAAATCTCAGTCACAGGAACAGGATACCTCCTCCTACTACGAGGCTGATGGCAGCTCAGTAAGAAGCACCTCGCGGTTCTCTTCTTCCTCCACCAGGGAGGGCAGAGAGGTGCACAAGTTCTCCAGGTCCACGTTCAGTGAGACCACAAGCTCTCGAGAGGGCAGCCCGGAACCCTACTTCTTCCGCCGGACCCCCGAGCCCCCCCAATGGGAAGAATCCCCGGAGCCCCGGCGTCCCAGCTGGGCCAGGCCCAGCAACTGGGAAGATGTGGAAGAATCATCCAAGTCAGACTTCTCTGAGTTTGGAGCCAAGAGGAAATTCACCCAGAGCTTCATGAGGTCTGAAGAGGAGGGGGAAAAAGAGAGGAAGGAAAGCAGAGAAGAAGGAAGGTTTGCATCTGGGCGGCGGTCCCAGTATCGGAGGAGCACTGACAGGGAGGAAGAGGGAGAAATGGATGATGAGGCGGTCATTGCTGCCTGGAGGCGCCGGCAGGAAGAAACTAGGACTAAGCTGCAGAGGAGGAGGGAGGACTGAGCTGGGCCCGGCCTGCTGCGAGAAACTGAGCGCATGGGAGGAGGCCACAGAGCTTAGCACTGGGCTCAGAGGACACGTTGCCACTACCATCAAGGGATGACGATGCAGAGAAGACTTCCCAAAGGGGCAGACCTGAAGAGCCCGAGAGAAGGGGACCGCAAGTGCAGTCAGGGAGAGGAGAGGACAAGAGCCATCAATGTGAGGTCCAAAGGCCAGGCCATCTGACACTTCTTGTTGCCCCACATCCTCCTGGTTTTGGTGCTTCTTTTCGGTATTTGGTAGTGTCCACCCTAGCTAGAGAGGTGAGCTTGGCAAGGGAGACTCTGCAGAGTGCCGGAGACTTCAGCTTACATCCAGGAAAGCTGTCAACGCAGGAAATGGTTCTGTGTGCAGAGGTTTTATAACAAGACCTAGAAAACTTAGCCTGTAGCAGATCTGACCTCTCCTGGCAACACTAAGCTCTGATGATTTCTTTTTAATGTTTTGCATCTTTATTAAACTGGTATGTTGTCAATACCTCCACATTGTGATCACTTTTAGTTCTTCGGTTGTGAGGGGAAACATGCTTTAAAAGAAATGAGTGGGTTTTCATGAGCCGACTCCAGCTTGTTCTCTAAGGGCTGCGCTGCCAGACAGCACCATCGCTGCCTTACGATGAGAAATGGGGCTGGATGTTTGGTAAAATCTAGTGGCTGTTCTTGCTTTTATTTCTTGGGAGATCACTGGATGGGCTGCTTGTTCCTACCTTGCACTGAACACGTCAGCCTACTCTTAAGAATCAACACAGGAAATAGACTTTCAACTACACAAAAACCATTAGAGAGTGGTTTTGTCTTCCAAGAAAGTAAATGAGGAAAGTAAAGTTGAATACATGACCTTTGTTCACTTCAGTTACCTAGTTACCCAGTCAGTAAATCCTAGTTCACTAGGTGAAAATTCCCACAGTAAGAAAGAAGAGTGCCGAGAAAGGAAAAGTAGGAATTCTGCCCTGGATTTTGAGGTGGGGAGTAGCTTAAGAGGGAGGGAGGAAAAATCAATGTTTTTTTTTCCACCCAAAGATGAGGTCCCATTGGGGAAATGACTCTGTGCCAACTGTGAAGAAACAAAGTATCACAGTACAAGCCACACTCACATTAGAGTAATTTAAAGGGTTCATTTCATAATGGAGCTATTTGCAAAGCTCTTGGCAGAGTATAGGGAGACCATAAGGCGTGTGCACCCCAGGGCTGAGGGTTGCTCCAACAGTTGGAGGAGGAGTCATTTCTGGGATCAGAGTCAGAGAAGGCCACTTGGAGGAGTGGTGGAGAAAACTGTCCTCATAAGATCCCACAGGGCAGGAGCCAGGGATCTTCAGCCTTTCTTGTCCAATCTGCTGCCTGCCCCCCACCACACGCACACAAGTCAAAGTCACCTAAACCCAGAGGGAAGGAGTTTGTGCCTGCGGTCCATTTAGCCAACCCGAAGGAGCAGGGAGAGGGTGGAAAGAAGGGGGGCCTGGCAGACAAACACAACACATCCGGCACAGAGGAGAAAGTTTCAAGCTAGTGCTCAGTTAGCTTATGGCAATGCTATTCGTAGACTATGGAGACCCTGCTTTTTTATGGAGACCCTGCTTTTTTAGAATATTACCAGAAGAGAGAATATGAATTTCTCTGGACTCCCTGAAACTTTTATCCCTAGGAGAATTACTAACCACTGAAATGGTTAACAAATCCAAACAACAAATTGTTACCACCACTTGCCGTAGAGTATGCTACATGGAGTTGCCATTGTGAGAAGACGTGAGTGCAGAACTACAACTGTTCTTAGGGTGGGCTACTCTTCTGGGCTGTGGTTCAAAATTCTACGTCTCAGCGCATCATTTATTTTGTGTCTACCATGGCAAGCCTTCCCTCAGGTCCGATTGCTCTGTAGGATACCTGCTACTGTTTTAGATGCCAGCCAGACCCTCCCCATGCACACACACTCACAACTGAATTCATGTAAAACCCACACTGTAACCCTTATCAACCCCCCATACCTGCCAAATTTATTTATTTATTTTTATACTCACCAAATGTAGTGTACCCCAGCCAGCCATTTTTTCCTAGGGAAGGTAAATAACAAGAGAATTATATTCTCATGGGTTCCAGATGTACTAGACGCTGAGATTCTTTTGGCACCTGCAAGCAGGTGAGTCTACAGACCCGTTGAGACAGTAGCCAAGCCCACCTACCTATAGACATTCAGTCACCTGATTCCTGACAGACATGGAACTTCAGAGAAGGAGACAGAACTGTCTTTAGGTAAAAGCTAAGCTGAGTTAAAGAACTATCAAGCTACTTGGGTCTGAACTTAATATTGGGCCAGGGATATCAGAAGAGCACCACCTGTGGAAGCTTAGACCCTTCCAGCCTGGTGTGATACTTCCTTTGCCCCTTTCCTGCAGTTCTGCTCACTGTCTGTGCGCCCTGCGTTCTGTTATCACCATTACCTTCTGAAACCACCACCTGGCTACTGCAATAGCCTTCACCCAGTTCAAATGTCACCTCCTTTTCGTCTGTCCTACAACCAAGTTAATCTGCCTGACTTTCACAATTCTGGTGCTTTTATTCCCCTGCTTTGATATGTTAAGGCCCCTTTATCTGTGAAATGAATCTTAAATCCCTTCACTTAACAATGGAAGGCTACCTTGCCTCTATTTCCCGCCCTGTCCCATCACTCCCTATGCACTTCACCTCCAGCCGGAAGTGAGTGGCACACCGTATGGAGCACTCTTCCATGCCCTTTCTCGGGCTTTCCCCCTGCCTCCTCCCTTTGCCCTGCCAGGATCTTGCCCCTTCCAAGGTTCTCCCAGAAGCACCTCCTCTTTTAAACCCCTTCCGGCCCTCTTCCCATATTGGCTCCTCCTTTTCTCCATTGCACAGCCAGGGGTATGACTCAGTGGCACAGTGGCTGCCTGGCAAGCACAAAGTCCTGAGTTCGATTCCGGGTACTGAAGAAAAAAGAAAACAAGATGTATCCGCATTGCACAGCACTTTGTACCTGTCTTTGATGCTAACCACAATCTGGTTTTTATGATAGGAATTTGATGCTTAGAGTGTCTAACTTTTAGGATTACTGTGGTGCTACAGTTAAATAAGATTATTTTAATATGCCTAGACAGTTCATAGCATGCAATAGAAGTCAGTGATTATACATTGCTATACATAATTCTATAATAATAATAATCAGTTATTATTATAGTTTTCATTATTATAGACAGTCTAGCAAAGTAGTCAAGAACAGTTTTATAATCTAATTGAAAAACACTCAGATCCTATATTAAGAGTTTATTGAGTTCCAGGTATTGCACTAAGAACTTTACCGATTTTGTCACTATTATCTACTTCTGTCTGTTCAAAATCCTATCCTTTTTTAATCTTCATTTATGAAACATAAAATGTGCTAAACACCATTCTAGGCACTAAGAACTTAGCAGAAATCAAGATAGACCAGAACTTGTCCATAAGGTGCTAACAGCGTTATTAAGGGATAGGTGACAGACCAGTACTTTAGAACACTACATTATTTTTTATTGTTGGTTGCCTATGTGTCTGTCTCTCCCACTAAACTCTGGGAGAATAGCCCTCATTCTGGGCTGTTTCCCCTGCAACTAGATATCAAGCTTGGCCCACAGAGGATTCTCAACAGATAATTGTAATGGATGAAGACCGTGCTCTGAAGGAACAGAACATGTAACATGATGGAACTCAATGGTGGATGGGGCCTGGGGGTGGGGTGTTGCTTTAGATAGGATAATCAGGGGAACAGCCCTCAAAAAAGATAACATTTAAGCTAAAACCTAGAGGTTAAGAAGGAGCCAGCCAGGCAAGGACCTAGAGGAATTGCAAGACTATGTAACATGGTACTCCATTGATGCTTAAATTCAAGTTGAGACAGTGTGATGTCTTGGCCCACACACTGCAGAAAAGACAGTGTCTGACAAGTGCTTAGGATAATGCGTGGCACAAAGTGCTCTGCATACTATAGGAGGTAGGACAATAGAAAGTAGTTTTGGTTTTGTTTTTCCTTTTGTACTGGGAATCAAACTCAAGACCCTGCACTTGCCAGGCAGGCGCTGTGCCACCAAACTATTTTGCCTCCTCTACTGTATTGTAAGTTTTAAATTGAAATTAATCTTGTTTTGCAAGCATTGAATTATTGATTAGCTAATTAATCCAGCATGGATCACATTTAGGGTCCAAAGAAGTCAGTTTGGTTTTTTTTAGTTTCAAAGTGATATTTTTCCTTTTTTTTTTCTAAGTGAACAAGATGTTTAGGGCCCTACGGGAATGAGAACGTCACAGGATACTCAAGCTTGGAGGGAACTCCAGAATGGAGCTCAGAGTTGGAGGTGTAGCCCCTCAGCTTAGGAAAATAACCCCACTTTATCTACACTGACTGCCAAGCCAGTTACTGAAAGCATTTCCATCCAGGCTTGGAGGTACTGTGAGAGCTCCCCAGCACAGCCTGGTCTTGATGAATGCTGGTGTTCTTTGAGGCAAAGCAGACGATGTGATGGAGAGGAAGGGAGGGGAAAGGAAAGCAGCCCCAGAGGCCCGGAGTAGTAATCGATCCTGTCCCTGCTCTGTGCAATACCAGCTGCAGCCAGCCTGCTGTGACTTCATTCACATGGGACCACTAGGGGCTGTTCTAGGGGAACCAGGCATTCCTCAAAGGAACACAGAGCAACTAAAACCCCCATGGCAGGAAAAAGGGCAATTAGCAGGCATGACTCACTGTCCTTTGCAGGACATTCAGAACATGTGGCTTAGATGGATCATTACCGTATTAACATGTCTCAAACAAGAATGCATTACACTTAAGCTCTCAGCCAGGAAGACAATGCAAGCAGCTTCCTGCTCGCAGCTCTAGCAGCCCCAGAGAGAGGCCCCGGAGAGCCACAGGTCTTCCTTTGGGAATCCTCTTTGGAAAGGCATTTGCCTACCGTTCAGTCCAGTTCCATTCCTGCTAATCAGTATGACATTCTGCAGAACAGGTATTAATACCCTCTCTAACTGATGGGAGAACTCAGGCTTAGAGGGGTACTCTGCTCTACCCTCTCCTCCCCCAGCACTCATATCAAAACCTAATCCCTAATGTAATAGTAAACAATATTAGTAGGTGGAGCCCTTAGGAGGTAAACAGATCATGGAAAGCTGAGCCTAATCTCAAGACTGGGATTGGTGTGTTTATAACTGAGGTCTGAAGGATCTTGTTTGGCCCTTCTGCCATACGAAGGCACAGCTACAAGGCACATCCTCCGTGACAGCAGAAATCCCTCACCAGACACTGAGTTTTCTAGTACCTTCGTGTGGGACTTCCCTGCCTTCAGAACTATAAGCAATACATTTCTATTGTTTATAAATTACTTGACCTATGGCCTTTGGTTATTGCTGCCTGAATGGACCAATAGAAAGTAGTTTTGGTTTCGTTTTTTCTTTTGTACTGGGAATTGAACTCAGGACCTTGCGCTTGCCAGGCAGGCACTGTGCCACTGAACTATATCCTGGCCCTAGAAAGTAGTAACGTGCTCTGAATTGAATAGTAAGTAGGGAAGCAGGGATTTGAACCTAGATGTGTCTAATTTTAAGACCACTTTTTCTGTGATGCCATCTGGCTTTGAAAAGATCTATGCCCAAGGAGGAATTAAACTGCAGTGGCAGAGAGTCTGGAATCTGACCACAGGGTTGCTGACAGATCGGCCACTCCGAAGTATAGTCCCTGAACAAAAGCAGAGCTTGGCATGGCCTTCCTTCTTTCCCTATCCTCCACATTAGCTGGCTCACTAGTAAGCAGTCCAGTACAAAAATGTGGGGGAAGACAACCACCATGGAGCCCCCAGGGACTACTCTTAAATAGGAGCTTTACTTAAAGGGTGGGATGTTCAAGAGGGTAAGATTTCCACATGCTCTCTCTTCTTGACTCCTGGGACAGAAGCTTTCATTACAGGGAGTCACAATATTTGTGCATCTTTCAGACAGCTTTCTCTTTTTAAAGCTGCACTGCATGCAGGTAGCTATGTAGCTCTCAGTTCATGACAAAGGCTGCCAGAGAAGGTAGGGAGCTGGAGAAGGGGAGTTCCGCTAGGTCTCCCCAGGACTTAACCAGGAAATGGGGGTTCTGTTCCCAGAGACATTTAGGGGCCCATGCATGTGTGTGCATGCATGTATGTATAAAGAGAGACAGATACTGGGAAAGTCGCTCATCCTCATTGTCCCTCAAATAGAATGCAAAATGCTGCCTATTTCACAGCAGTAGCATCAGGATGAATGAGGAGTTCAGATGATTCCAAAAGATAGGCTAGCAGGACTAAAAATAGACATATTCAGTAGAAGTATACTAAAATGTATTTATTAATAAGCAGTGATTTTAGACCTGCCATGAGAGACTTCCTTTGCTGGCGCCTTTCACCAACGGAGCTCTTGCTATGGGACAAGTGCTGTCCTCCAGCTGGAGATGCAAAGATGACTGAATGCAGGATCTCCTCAGAACAGCTCGAAGGTGAGGCAAGTGGGTCTCTGACAAAGGCCAGCACTGCAGAGCCTAGAGCTGCCCTGAGTTGAAATCCCAATGTTAGACTCCCCTTGGAGTTATAGTCTGCAATTGTTAAAGTGTTGTGAATTCTGGATAATTGGGTGACGAGGATTAGCCCAGTGTCCCTTTGAAAGGGTGAGGCTACTGAAGAAGTAAGTTTTGATGGAGAAGAACTGGACAGCCCAGGAGCCTCTGGGCTGTGCCTGAGGAATGACAAGGGCAACCTGGGGCCATTTGCAATTCAGAGGACCCTGGCTTCCCTCCTTTTTTCTCTTTATTCTAAGCCACACATCCCCATGGTTGTCTCAGTGAATCTGAGGACACACCATGTGGCTCTCTTTCAACAAAAGGTCCTCTCACAAGGAAAAAAAAATGTGCCAGCAGGCCAACCAAGGCTTTTTACTTGATCAGGAAAACTGTGAAGGTTTAGAGGATAACAGACACAAAAATACTATTTTCAATATGAGGTAAACCGGAAGATTTTTTTAAATTGCAAGTACAGCACTATAATAAAATATTTTTAATACCTTAGTATAGAGACTCAAAACTATGGCCTTGAAGGCCTGACTCCCAAAGAATCTCAGCTGTAAGGCCAAGTTCTAGCCAGACGAATGCTATATGTATATGAGTGGGTTGGCCCTCAGATTCCCACAGCACCTCCACTGTCGTACAGATGCCTGGCAAAGCAACAGTGCTTACCATAGAAGGCAAATGAGCAGGACAGCTTAACTTCATTCAAAATGTCCTGCCCTCTAGCCCAGGAAAATGCCATTTCACTCACACGTGCTTCTGTTTATATAAGAGGACCATGTTGTATTTATTCCATTATGATAAAGGTAACAAATGATCCAGAAAATTTTAGAGTTCGATGGCATCAGAAATTATGGTTTCATCTTTTTTATAATTAAAAACTATGTTTCCCTACATCTGGGGATTTATGTCAATATTCAGAAATTTACCCCCAGATGGACTTTGCTGTCTCCTCTTTTCTCCACAAATCTCTTAGCACATCTCTTGGTCTGCATATGTCTGCTGTGTGACTGTATGTGATATCAGCGACCACACAGCAAACAAAGGTAAGTGTTTTTAATCTCATTTTACAAATGGAAAACAGGTTCAGAGCTAAAGGAAGTGTCTAAGGTCAATCAACTAAGACAAGGTGGTTAGAAAGCCATTTTATAACTTTGACCCTGGCTGAAAGTTATGACACTGTTCCAGGCTTATTGATTTTAGTTCTAGATCTGAAGCGGTATGTGGAGGCATTTAAATGTTTCAATTAAAAATCATTAATTGATCATTAAAAGTATCTATTATAATTGTTTATTGTTAGTAGTCTTTATTTTATAAATCAGGAAAATAATTTTCCATTTTTCACTTCTAATGCTACCCTTCCTCCATTAGGAATTTTCCAGAATATTATCAATTTCCTTGGAGTGACTTTTAAAAATCTTTTTTCTCTTTAAATGAAATTCTGGGCTTTCTCAAAATATCTTCTAAATTTCTAGGCAATACTTTTTTTGTCCTTCTCACCTTTTTCTGGAATGTTGGTATCTCTTTTCCCCAAGAGCTGACATTTGAGTTCCAGGTTGATTCCCCACACTTACAATCTGTGACCACTCAGCGATCCAACTCCTTGAGTAATCTTACACAAAAGCCTTCTGCTATAAAAACTAGATGCCTCTTTAAAGCAACCAATTAATTATGCTTGTTTCTCCAAGTCTCTTTTGCCTTTCTGTCTGTCTGATGTAGTGCACTGGTACCAATAAAATTGCATGCTATAATTTATGGTACTGGGATTATGCCAGACTTTTGGGGGAGGGTACCAGAAATCAAACTCAGGACCTTGCGCTTGCCAGGCAAGCATTGTGCTGCTGTGCTATATTCCTGGCTCTATGCCAGATATTTTTTGTACAATCTTTTATTTCATATTCATAGCAGCCCTATGAAATAGGTATTTCTATACCCATTTTACAGATGAGGAAACAAGTGTGGTGAAGTTCATTTATTTGCTCATCATCACACATCTAAATTAGCAGAACTGATGTTAAAATCCATTTCTGTCTGACTCTGGAGTGAAACCCTCGCCCCTATACCTTATATGGCCTCCCAATTAACAAAATTCCCAACATGAATTGTATAGCTATTGATTGTCAACTTCAAAAGTTTAGAAGCTTAAATCAGTTGCCTCAGCAATTCTTCACCATAGGGTGTAGAGAACCTGCCCTGGGGCAACTGTCTATACCCCAGCGTATAGAGGACCCTGGATGGTATACAAGGGGAACAAAGGACACGCTGGCTTCTGGTCTTCAGAGGAGCTCCAGTCTTTGCCTTCAGCTTGGACATCTCCTGGCTTCTAGAAGAAAATCTTTGGATTCTGCCTTGAATCCTTCAACCTTCTGGCATAGACTCTTCAGCCTTCCATCGCAGACCTGCCAGTCTTGTGACACAGACTTGCATGGAACACTGCAGTGAGCTCCAGACCTTGGACTGAACCCTTCAGCCACCAGTGTGCTTGCACACTTCCTCATCCAACTCTATGGTTGACCGTAGTAAGCCAATCTTGTAATTTCTTATACATTTGTATATCTTGTGTTATGTCTATTTCTCTAGTAAAACCCTGACTTATACAAATGACATTAGGTTTTCAAAGATCACAGACTTTTCTGTTACTCCTAATTTATTTTATCTACCATTCCCAAGTCCCCAAATCAAGATCTAATACCATAAACAAACCATGGGCTCATAATTTTTAATTAAATGGTCCATAATATTGATGTTTCTTCAGTTGGATGTGCTGGCCATGTCTGGGGTTATTTTCAGGTCATCTCTTTTTTCCTCTGGAGCGTCTATTTGATCTGTGAGTATCTGCTATTTTCTGGAATGATTTATTCCTTTGCTTTTAAGCTTGCTGTAGGCATGAAATATTCTTCCTCAGGTTTGCTAGTGTACGGCACAGACATTACTAATACCTACTGCTTAAGAGTGGTTGTGTACACCACTGGGCCTTTGTTAGTAATAGCGTTTGGATGTTCTTATTATGTTGTTAGCATCTGAAGTTTTAAGAACTTTTTACAAAAAAACAGAAGAGACAAGAAGCCCATATTAGTGCTGTTCTTTAGCTGAGGTATTCTGTTCACAGTGTTCAGAAAAGGAATCGGTACTTAATACAGATGGTAAGAGATATTAAAAGCACAAATAATGAAATGTGAGCTGGGGTTGTATAGACCATTGTACCTTTTATAATAATTTTATTCATTCCCTCCTTCCATTAACAAAATCCAAAAACAAAAGGGACAGTTTCACTGAGGTAAACATGGAACATACAGAAAAACACAAAATTGAAGTTAAATAAAAACTATCAGTAATCATACCACTGGGAGATAATCCTGTTTATATTTTTCTATGCATATACAATTTTACTTTTTATGTATCTGAGATCATATTACATAAAATAATTTTAGTTAATTTTTACTTAACATTTCCTATGTAAGACATTTCCCTGCAACATGATTTTAATAACTTCATAGTATTTGATGTTTTGGCTGGGACTAATTTATTTGTCCAATCTCCATTATTGAACAATTTTATTTTCTAACCAAACTGACTTCTAGAAATTCTACATAAATTCAATATCAGTAAATGTACCTAGATCTGCACACCGCCGGTGGTGTTTGGTATTGTAAAATACGTTCATTTTGATAGATATAATAATGCTAATAATGGACAGCTAAGGCTATTAAATGCTTACTGTATGTCAGGCACTGTGCAAAGGTTTTACTAAGGGCTTTTTTGAATTGGTCTGCTAACTGAGACAAACCTTGTCATCGACCGTTACTCACTGCTCTCACAGAGATGGAAACTGAACCTCAGCAATGCTCATGTTGGCCTCCCTGGTCACCCTACGTGATGTGCATGTAAAACAATGTGCACATATATTACTTATATAGAATTAAAACTAAGTTTTATTCTTAGTGTGTTTAGTTTTTATAATAGAGTTTAGCTATGATACTTTCACCTGGCTTTAATATTCCAGTAATACTGGCTTCATAGAATGAATTGGCAAGTGTTTCTTTTGCATCTCTTTTTAGGATGAAGGATTCATATAGATTCTCTTTTTGGTACTGAGAATTGAACTCACAACCTCGTGCTTGCCAGGCAGGCGCTATGCCCCTGAGCTATATCCCTGGCCCCTCATGTAGATTCTTTAAACATTCGATTGCATTCAACAGTGAAATCATCTGGGGAACCAGTGTATCTAAAAGTGTACCTTCATTTAGCATAATTGCCTTAGGTATTTTATATGGTTTGGGGCCTGTTACTCTGATTGTGAACTTGTGTGTGTGATAATTAACTTGTTAAAGACTCAAAAAGTAAGTAAATAAGTTTGATGTACTTTATTTCAGGCATGGGTCTGATGCTGGCAAAAAAAAGATTTTCTAAAAAGGGAGTGAAGGAGAAGGGGGAAAAGAATTGAGATGTATTACGTACATGTACCAATTCTCCACAGCAAATGTGATCATTATTACTGCAAGCATAATATTAGTACAGACTCTACTCTTTTCTCAGTTACTGACTGTTTGGAATGTCTTGTCTTTTACCAGTTGCAATTTATTGGTATCTCTGGGTATAAAGTGAATATCCTGTAGGTAAGATATAAAAAGGATTTTTTTTGCTATTTGGTGAGTTTTAATTTTTATTAGTACATAGTTGTCATATATAATGATCACACTTATCGTAGGGTTTGCACCTATACATAATGGGTCTTAATGCTTTTTTTCCCATTTCCATTTCCTTCAACCCTTCATTCCTTCCCCATTTATAAAAGCTTTGTTTCCATTTTTCCTTCCATTCTCTCTTTTTAAAAATCCCTTTCCCTTCCTTCCCTTCCCACTCCCTTGTTCCCCTTCCCATGAGAACATGTTCTTCCTGCTTCCCAGTATCTTTCCTCCATTTTTTCCTTATTTATCCTCTGAGTTTCTCACATAAGGGAAACAATGCAATATTTATTTATTTTTATTTTTTATTTTAAAGATGAAAGAATGGAAACATATCAACCACCAAACAGACATAAACCAGGATAACACAAAAACAATAAAGGAAATACAAAATTACAGAAAAGATAGTAGGCAATTAACAATGGTTGCTGTATTACACAATGTCGTCTTCAAATTGATTACTTAGTCATACAAATAAAGGCACATACGATTGATCAAACCATTTTCTCCACCCTTATCTCTGTTGTTCCCCCATCTAAGCAGTCGTCTTCCCTTTGATAATAATTGTACTTTTTTATTCACTCCCTCGGGCTCTCACATTGGGAAGGCACATGGCTGCTTCAAATTATGCTGCATCAGACATGGATGTACACAAATTACTATGACACTAGGTGGAGGAGCACCCAACCTCAAAGATGGTACATAGGCAGGGCCCCAGGCACACTATGATCAGCACCCCACTGACAAGCCCTCGAGGCCCTCAGGGGCCCAGTCCGGTCGGCGGGGTCGCCCCAAGCATCGCCAGGCTCTGCTCCATCACCGTGCAGCCGGGGGCCCAGTCGAGTCCATGTGTTCACCCTCCACTTCGGGGGCTCTTATAAATGATGCTGCTCTAAGCATTCTGGAAAAGTCTAGTCACGTATACTGGCATAGGTGTCCCTGAAGTTCTGGGCACAGGCCGCCTCTTGACGGTAGTCACACTCCCACGCCAGCTCATGCTGCAAGGCCTGCAGGCGAAAATGTGGAATGCTTCAAGAATTTGCGTGTCATCCTTGTGCAGGGGCCGTGCTAATCTTCTCTGTATCGTTCCAATTTTAGTATATGTGCTGCCAAAGCGAGCACAACAATGCAATATTTAAACTTGGGCATCTGATTGATTTCACTTAACATTATGGTCTCAAGGTGCACCCATTTACCTAAAAATGACTCAAGTTCATCCTTCTTTATGCCAGAGTACTACTGTATATAAATACCACATTTTCTTTATTTCTTTATTCATTTATCTACTGATGGGCATATGAGCTGTTTCCAAGATTTAGCTTTTACAAGTTGTGCTGCTATAAACATGAGTATGCATATGCCACTGTGGTATGATGCATGTGTTTAACTCTTTTGGACTTAAAACCTAGGAGGGGCACAGCTAGGTCAAATGGAATCTCTAGTTTTAGTTTTGTGAGGACCCTCCACACTGATTTCCATAGTGGTTGCACCAATTTACACTCCCACCAACAGTGGAGAAGGGTTCCTTTTTCCCCACAACTCCACCAACATTTGTTATTAGTTGATTTCTTGATCATAGACATTCTTTCTGGAGTGAGAATCAGTGTTGTTAATTTGCATTTCTCAAATCACAAGTGATATTGAACATTTTTTCATATACTTATTTGCTGTTTGTACTTCATCTGAGAAGTGCCCATGAAGTGCAGCGATTGATTTCAGGTGCCCACTTTTGGATTGGGTCTTTAAATTTAGGGGGTCTGATTTTTTTCAATTCCTTATAAGTTCTAGATGTTAGTCCTTAGAGGAGTAGCTGGTTAAAATATTTTCACATTCTGTGGGTTACCCCTTCATTTTGTTGGTGGATTTTTTTGCTGTGCAAAAGCTTTTCAATTTGATGTAATCTCAGTGTTGATTCTTCATTGTATTTCCTGTGTGATCAGGGATTTTTTTCATAATAAAGTCTTTGTGGACACCTGTGTCTTCGAGAGTTTTATTAGTCTGTCTTCCAGCAGATTGTTTCTGGTTTTGTATTTAGATCTTTAATCCATTTTAATTTTAGCTTAGTGCATGGTGAAAAACATTGGTCTAGGTGGAGTCTTCAACATATGAAAGCCAGTTTTCCCAGCATCATTTGTTAAAGAAGCTGTCTTTCCCAGTGAAGGTGTTTGGACCCTTTGTCAAACATAAGTTGGCTGAGTGTGCTTGGAGTTGGTTCTACATCTTCTAATTTGTTCTAATGATCATTGGGTCTGCTTTTTTGCCAGTGTCATGCTGTTTATATCACAGTAGCTTTGTAGTGCAGTTTCAAGTCAGAGATTGTGATGCCTTCTGCCTTGCCCTTTCTACCCAGAATTTCTTTTGCTATTCTAGGGCTCTTCTGGTTTCATAAGAATTTTAGGATTGTTTTCCCTAGTTCTGTGAGGTATGCTATTGGTATTTTTATTAGGATTGAATTAACTCTGTATAACAGTTTTAAAAGTATGGTCATTTGTTGGGTCTGCCCATCCAAGAATAAGGGTTATCTTTCCATTTTCTGATATCCTCTTTGATCTCCTTTTTTAGAGTACTGTAGTTTTCAGTGTATAGGTCTTTCACTTCTTTTGTTAGATTGATTCCTAAGTATTTAAATCTTTTGATGCTATTGTAAAAGATGTTGTTTATCTGATTTCTCTCTCAATGAGTTTGTTATTCATGTACAGGAATGCTATTGATTTTTGAGTGTTGACTTTGTATCTTGCTATGCTATCAAATTTGGTTATTCTAGGAGTCTTTTGGCAGAGTTTTTGGGGTTTTATATGTATAGTATCATGTCATCTGCCAATAATGTAATTTAACTTCTTCCTTTTCTACCCATATTCCTTTTATTTCCTTCTCTTGTCTAATTGCTCTGGCTAATGTTTCCAGAACTATAGAAGTGGTGATAGTGGACATCCTTGTCTTGTTCTTGATTGTACAGAGAAAGCTTTTATTTTTTGACCATTTAGTATAATGTTGGCAGTTGGTTTGTCATGGATGGCTTTTATCAGTTTGAGATATAGACCTTCTATTCCAATTTTTAAGGGCTTTTATCATGAATAAGTGTTGGACTTTGTCAGGTGCTTTCTCTACATCTATTGAGATGATTACATGGTTTTTGATCTTGGTTTTGTTATTGATTTGTGTATGATAGGTATTGACTTATCCCTGCCATTATATTGTTTTCCTGTTGTTGCTTCCCTTTCCTTCCCTTTCATTTAATGGCTTGCATTGCCTGGTGGATTCATTATATTGGGATTCTTGAAATTTTTGTCTTCATTGTCTCTTTCTAGGATGTCCTTCAGAATTTTTGGAGTGCTGGTTTGGTGCACATGAATTTGTTCAGGTGTTCTTTATCATGGAGGTATCTTATCTATTCTCCATTAATTTTGAAAGATAACTTGGGGGGCTCCATCAATCTGGATTAGAGGTTGTTTTCTTCTAGAGCTTAAAATACTTTGCTTCAACCACTTGTCTTAAGGGTTTGTGTTGAGAAGTCTGCTGTGATTCTGATGGGCTTCCTTTCCAAGTGATTTGTTTCTTTTTTCAAACAGCTTTTAATATTCTGTTCTTGTGTTGAAATTCTGAATTCTTGACTACTATACTCCTGAGTGTAGTTTTTTTTTTTTCCTTATCATGGCTACTTAGGGTTCTGTATGGCTCATTTTCTTGTATGTCAAATTATTTTTCCATGCTTGAGAAATTTTCTGCTATTACTTCTGTGAACAATTTTTATGTCCTTTGTCCTGTAGCATGATTTTTTCATTGATTCCAGTTAACCTTATATAATTTTTTGTTGCATAATCTAGCTTCTGTTAGATTGATTTTTATGGTCCCTTGCTATTTTTAAGAGATCTTTCATTTGATAATCATCAACCACAACACTGTCTTTGAGATCTGATATTCTATCTTCACATTGGTTGATTCTGCTGCATATACTTTAATAGATTGTTCATCTTCTGAAATATGTTTGAACCTGTTTTATAACATCCAGTTCTTTCTGATGATGGGCATTCCCTGTCTTTCTTAAGCTCCTCTATTTTTGTATTTTTATCTACTCTAGTTTTCTTAATCATTTCCTTCATTATGGTCATTGTGTCTTTAATTACCTATGTAATTATTTCTGTTTTGGTTTTGTCTAAAGAGTTATTCATCTGTTTTGTTACTTCTACTATTACCATTTCAGAAAGTTTACTGGGTGTCGTTTGGTTTCTTCCACCTAATTGCCCCCTGGATTTGCCTGAGTGAGTTGGGGATTATGGGTTGCATCTTACTATCATATTTTCTCATTTTCTATTTTTTAAACATTTTTTCTGTGTTGAAACATGTAAATTGCTTGTAATAGATAGCTTTACTACTAGTATCAAGACCTCTTAATGAAATGACTACTTTTCAGAAATGTTTTCTAGGTATAACTGGTTTTTGGCCCTTAAGTCTGTCCCAGGATCCTGCTTCTTCTGTTTATTAGGGATGAAGGGTTTCAGCCTGTTTGGCCTAGCACTCAGTTCTTTGGTACTGGCTGTAGTATTCATTATGGCCCCTAGATAATCTAGATATTGGCATACAAGGAAGATCAACTGATCACAGCCTCACTTTGGCTGAAGTAGTACAATCAGTAATGACAATAGCATCAGACATAGACTGGAAAATGACCCTGTTATGACTAATAATTTACCATCTTTAACCCTAGGTAAAATATTTATAGTTACATAGCAAAATCTAAGACATATCATAAAGTTATACACAGTAAATATTCACTCAGTGTAGCAATTTTACCCTAAGGGAGAATATTTAAAAGGGGAAAGAGGAGAAAATAAAGAAATGAAAGAAGAAAAGGGTATTATAAGCAAGACTGAAGGACAAAGGAAGATTACCCAAGCCACAGGGAACTAATAAAGAAGATAAAAGGGAAGGAAAGAAGAAAAAAACAAGAACAAGAGAAAATAAAAAACTAAAAACAATGCTCACACACTCACAAAACAATAAAAAACACTCAAAAAGAAAAAATAAAGACAAAACAGACAAAAAAACCAAACAGAATTTTAAAAGACCAATGGTAAAGAGAAATTTTTCTGTGATTTCAAGCCTGTGCTTATCTTGTACAGTCTACAGTTTTGTGGCAGTGTCCAATTCAAGGTATGATTTTGCTTTCATTAGTAGACAAGGGAGTTAGTCAGATCCTAGCTCCCTGTGTTGGATAGTCCTAACAAGCTGCCAGTAGAATTAGGGTGGTGTGCTGGTTTGAGACTTTCAAATCCACAGATATCCAGGCTGAACCTGACCTCTTATCATAGGAATGGGGCCAGATTTATATAGCTTATAACACTCTGGGTATCTTTTGCGGGCCTCACCATGGTTTCCTGTCTATGGATATCTTCTTTACTCAGTCACTGGGATTTTAACACTGGAAGCCCTGAGATGAAGCCAACTTGCAGCTTCTCTGAGTCCTGGGTTCAGTTAGGCTTTCCCCAAAATGGCATCCAGCCAGCCTTTCCAGGCTATATGGCAACGCTTGGACTGGAGTCACTGGCCTGCCATTATAGTGCACGGCAGCCATTGCACTGTTCCACTGTTTTTCCCTGGATTTCTCTGGAGTCACCTCTGTCTTTACTGTGTCTCTGTAAATTCAATTTTCCTTTCTCTCACCACAACCCAGAAGCCAGGAAGAAAGTAAAGATTTTCCCTTCCTTTTTCTGCACTGTGGTCCGACACTTCAATTTCTCAGTAGTCTCAAATTTTCCTTTCAGATCTTTTCTAGTTGCCAGGGACCCACCTCCCTCTTTCTTTTCTTTCTCCAGTAGTCATTTTCCAGGGTCTGGATTCTGAATCTTAGAGAGGCCGATCTATTGTTCCATCATCTTTCTGGAAGTCCGAATCTTATTTTTTAAAATCCACTCTGCCAGTCTTCGTTTTTTTGAATGCAGAGTTTAATCCATTTACATTTAAATTAATTATTCATAAAAAGGGACTTGTTTCTGTGATTTTGCTTTTTGTTTTCTATATAACATTGTCTCTCATTTCCACATTTCTGCCTTCTTTCCTGCATAATTGATTTTTTTTGCAGTTAAAAGTTTAAATTTCTTTCTCATTCCTTTTGTGTGTGTTCTACAGCTATTTTCTTCCTGGTCACCATGAGGATTACATTTATTAACCTGTATTAGTCAGATTTTTGTCACTGGCATGAAATACTTGACTAAGTCTAATTACAAAGAAAGAAGACTTATTTAAGTCACAGTTTTGCAGATTCAAAGTACAACAGCATAATGCAGGCTTGGTTAAAGGCTGCCTCCTTGGTGCAGATAGCCCTGGCAGGAGCACCTTTGGGGGCAAGCAAATGATTACCTCTTCAACTAGCAGCAGAGAGAAAATGGGAATGCCTTGCGTTGGTTCTTTTATAACACTCTCAGGAGAATCCAAGGGATTACTGGAGATCTGCCTGTTAAGAGCACACTCCAATGGCTTAAGGACTTCCTACCAGGCGCTGCCTCCTAAAGTTCCACAGCCTCCCCATTGTACCCACCTGGGGACCATATTCCCAACTCACAAACTTTTGTGGGAAAACAAACCATACTCAAACAATCATATACTCTAAAATTAAACACTAATATAAATTTACCAGCTTAATCTTAATAACATACAAAAGCATTACTCCTTTACAACTCGATTCTTATCCCTGTTGGATGTTGAGTTACAAAACTCTATCTTTAAATATTGTGTCAGATAGTTTCACATGACTATAAAAAATACCCAATATAATCGATTTATAAAAAGAAAAATATTCATCCTGTCTCTGTGACAAGGATCAGCCTGAGGTATAAGCTTAAGTTTTCCGCAGGTCTTTTCTGAGCCTATGCTTTTCTCTGGCCGCTATGGCTTGGATCTTTTTTTTTTTTAATGGCTTCAATCTTAAATGTTCCCCAAAAGTTTGTGTGTTGAACGCTTTGTCCCCAGTGCAGCAGTGTAAAGATGAGGCCTATAGGATAAGATTGGCTCATGAGGACTCTGACTATGTGACTAGTTTAATCCACTTACAGATTCATCATGTAATGAGTTATTGAAGGAAATTTAAAAGGTAGGCCTAACTGGAGGTGTGCCTCACCCTAGCCCTCTGTTTATATTCTCTCTCTCTCTCTCTCTCTCTCCTCCTTGCCTTTCAGGTACAGTGAGATAAGTAGCCTCCGTGATGTTCTACCTCCCCTGAGCCCAGTGTGACTGGCCCAACCATGGAAATGCCTCTGAAACTATGAGGCAAAATGAATCCTTCCTCCTTTAAGTTGATCTGTCTCAGGTGCTTGGCACAACAACAAAAAGTTGACTAACTCGCTGGCCAGATGTAGTCATTCTAATTTTGCCTATACATGCAGTTGCTCTTGAATATTGTAGCCTTCAGCGTATGACTCCAGAAAGGGAAAAAGCAAAATGAAGGGGGTATGGGTAGGGGCTTATTAAATGCCTTGAAAATCTCAGAGGAGGAAGGGCTCTTCCAAGTGGGGCGTGCATGTGCTAACAATGAGTAGGGGAGGTCCCTGCACCTCTGTGCTGCACCGGCAATCAGGGGTCAAAGCACAGACCTCTGAGGCTGAAGGACAGGGTCCTCCCCGCTCACTGGCTCCATGGCACGCACAGCCGCCTGCCATGGGGCTGGGAGGTAGGGGAGGGGGAAGACTGAGAGCTGAAATGGCCCCAAACTAACTGCAATTCACTGTCCAAGACTTCCTTTGGATGTTGTAAGCCCTCAACCGGCTCAAGACTCCCAGAAACAGTAGGAAAGGTTTTGCCAGTATAATTGTCCAGATGATAGCAATTCCTACTCTACCCTCTTCCCTGCATTCTCCCCTACTGGCTGTTACATATACAATTTTATTAAAATTTATTTACACTCAATTCACTTATTCATTGTCTATGGCTATTTTCACACCACAGTGGTGGAGCTGAGTGATTTTTGACACAGCCTCTTTGGACTACAAAGCCAAAAATGTTTACTATTCAGTTCTTTATAGAAAAAGTTTATCAATCACTACAGAGAGATAGTGTAAGATATAAAAACTAACAAGATTGTTTATAAGTAGCACATCTATTTTTCTAAATAAATATGTTAAAACTACAACTATAACTTAAAAAATGAAACACGAGGAAAGAATTTACCATCACAAAAGGTCTTAGAAAATGTCTAAACCCAATCCAAGTGAGCAGTACTCAATAGTAGAAATTAACCAAAGAAAGAAGCTCAAATTAGACAGTGCACTTTCTGGAAGTACAAAAATTATACAAAGGCATACTTTCCAACTTTCTGGAATGTCAGTTTTTGGAGAATGTGGTGGAGTTAAAAATACTATTAAACACAACAATACCGAAGGGTAAAAATGTAGCATCTGTATGCATTTTAAAGATCAGTTGTTATCCTTGATTGCAGCTGCTTGACTAAACTATACTTTACACTCCTTGGGAGGGGGATGACTATCCAGTGTACCTTGGCAAGCTCCTATAGAATTACGGATCTGACTCAGATGCTTTCTGTAATTATAGTGTGTGTTATACTAGTGTGCAAAGTTCCCAACTCATCTCTGTGCAATACCTAAGAGGCTAGCCCAGAAAGCAGGTTGATGCAGAAATTAGCAATCTAGGTAACAACCAAGGAACATTTGCTCTGATACTAAGTAAAAACTATATGTCAAAGCAGAGTTCCTCCTACTGAAAAGGCACCCACACATACACAGTTAGAGCAACACTCCCTTACACACACATACACACACACACACACACACACACACACACACACACAGGTCACAGGCTCTAGATCTTCTTCTCCTCCACATTCTCTGGCCTCTGGATTAAAGGATGTGTGGAAAGAGGCAGGAATCAGATACCCTGAAAGCATCACAAGGCTTTGCTTTTTTCTGCTCTTCCCTAATGTGAAACTATCAGGAAAAGAGGAAACTTTGGGATGTGGGTCTTTCAGTGGAAACATTTCATGAGCAACACCAATGCCCAGACCTACTGTGGTGTGGTCTACACAGCTGTGTAAGAGGGGAGGAATGTTATTAAGACTTTATCAGTGTTTATTCAATCCCACTGAAGGGAATGGCCATCACATTCCAGCAAAGAATACTCACAGGTGGACAGGGTTGCTCACCCATCTTTTCCATAGCCCAAACTAGATATCACCCTGCTGTGCCTGCGTGGTGAGTCTCTGATTCCACAGGGCATCGAACTCAGTGCCTTGAGCTTGCTAGGTAGGTGTTGCACCACTGAGCTACATCCTGGCCTCTGATCCTACACTAGGTATGAAATTGTCCAGTCTTCTTGTCATAATAAAGTTGAGCTTGCCAGTTTCTACCCAACATTTATTCTGTCTCCTTCTTTTTAGTAACATAATTCTTATTTTGGTAGGAGGGAGATTGGTAATATGCCCAGCTGAAAAACTGAATTTCCCAGCTTCACTTGCAGAGACTGAATAACTCTATGACTAAACTCTGGCTTCTAATACATAAGGCTTTAGGGAAAAGCCCTTTAAAAGAGAGGGTTGAATCAGCTGAGAGTCCCCATTGGCTTTCCCCCTTTCTATTTGCCCTGCCAGAACAATGGATTCAATAGCTGGAAATGTAATTTCTAGCTTGTGACCTTAAAGAGGCCTTGAAATTGGAAGCCACAAAATAAGGCTGGTTTGTGGAGGGAAGTGGAGCTCGCTCGTGAGCCCCCACAGAGCCTGACTCAAGTCAGACTGACTATATCCAAATTCTATTTACATGAGAGAAAAATAAACCACTTCTTAAAGCCACTGTTATTCAAGAGATCTACTGCTAACAGTGGGATGCAATTTCTAATGCCCCATGTGCACACAAGAGGTCCTAGAAGTGGCTGGTTGGGTGTTTCTCCCATTGTAAAGGGAAAATTGTGATACTGGTTTATACATCAATCTCGTATAAGTTTGGTGAATAGGAAACAAGCCACTAGAGACTTCTATGCCTGGTCACTACAAAATTGAATTTCTCAGTGCTGTGGTGTATGAAGTATGAGATCAGAAACTTCTATTTAGGAAAGCGGGAACAGAAATAGGTCCTGGAATTGTGGTTGGCTTGTAGTTTAGTTTAGTTTTTAGTTGCTTAGTTTAGTTTAGGGAAAGTGGTAGAAAGGAAAAGCCTATGAAATAGTTGAAGATGAAACAAAAATAATCCATAAAGGTAGGTGAGTTCTGGAAGACAAAAGAAGGAAATATCTCTGCATATTCTGTGCAAATCCACACAGTTCACTCTATGCCCTAACATTCCCATGCTTACAATTCTATGAGCTCAGAATGCATTCCTTCCTCCAGGCTCAGGAAGTGATAGCATAGCCAGCCCTGACTTTCCCAGTGGGAAGTGAGTGTCCTTAACTGTCACCTGGGCTCCATATTTGTTGTATTTGAAGGCAACCCTGGAGCCAGAATGCTTTAGTCCTAGGGCTTGAAAGCTTTTCCAAACATAACCTCCAAACCGTAAATATTAGTTGCAATTTTATGGAATACAAGAAAAGAATTGCCAAAGTAAAAGTAGCTGGAATTTGTAAAAGTAGGGCAAAAAATTAAGGGGGATAATATTCAAAATGAAGGCAAGTTGTAATTAGGATATGATGACAGTTGATGAACACAAGGGGGAAATATAATAATATTCTGTGGTTCTAGCCCACAATATCATCAGTTTAAAAGAAAAAAGTGCCAAGAGACTGAAGCAGGAGGATCACAAGTTCGAACCTAGCCTGGGGAACTTAGTGACTTAAGGAAGATCTGTCTCAAAA
This sequence comes from Dinomys branickii, assembly GCA_004027595.1. Taxonomy (NCBI): domain Eukaryota; kingdom Metazoa; phylum Chordata; class Mammalia; order Rodentia; family Dinomyidae; genus Dinomys; species Dinomys branickii. Next base: position 26,445 of record PVLD010006353.1, read on the forward strand.
TTTAAAAAAATAAAAAAGGGCTGGGGGGTGTAGCTCAGTGCAAAGGTCATGAGTTCAATTCCAAGTACGGCAAAAATAAATAAACAAACAAATAAATAAATCAGTCTTAATTAAACATAAAATAAAAGGGCACTAGAACTGCAAAGGGGGAACTGAGAATAAGCTGATGACCAATTTCTCTGAGCCACAAGTTTTCCCAAGGCCAATTTTGTCACCACAGTAGCCATCTCTCTCCTTAGTGAGCCTCCTCTAGGACATCTCTATCCTGCTTTGCTTCTCCTGCCCACTTACTGGTCTTCTCGAGTGTGCCTAGTTCATCCCTTTGATTTATTTACTCAGAGCAGGATGTCTCTGTCTCTAGCACCAAGTAGTTATGGCTCCCTAAAGCAGAAGCCTTAAGTCGAAGGTGGCAAAGACAGTGACCACCTCAGAGGCTCCCTCTGAGGCATGGCGGGTCCAGCCCAACCCCAGAGGAGCCCACGTCTTCAAAGTTAAGATCAAGGTAGTTAGTGTAGCCACTGAGCCCACAGTGCTCTATGTGCGTTAATTCATTTGTGCCCTAATTTATTCTGTGAAGTTGGTTCTATTATTTTCATCCCCATTTTGCAGCGAAGGATACAACTTAGACAGGATCCAGTGTTATGTCCATGGTCACAGGTCATAAGTGGCAGCTCTGGGCTTCACACCCAGGGGGTGTGGCCATGAAGCCAGACTCTAGCTGGTACACCATTTACTCACTGTTTCCTATGAAATGTAGAAAAGGAAAAGAAAGAGAACAGAAGTACCTCTGGTTCCACTAACAGAGACAACAATTTATTCCTCTTTCCCTCTGCTACCTTATTGCAAATCCTACCTTTGCCCAGCAATAATGTTAGTTTTCAGGGTGAGGCCTGTGGGAAACAGCCTGACTCTCTTCCTTTCTGGCAAGGCATGCCTGGAGAGTCTCCATGGCCACTGGCTATCTCTTGGTGAAGTCCGTGTTCCCTCATCCAACGCCACCACTCTCTCTTCTCTGAGTGGCTTTGCAGGGCCACACCAGCAATTTCTTGACCAGTCCCCAGCCCCAACCTTCTCTCCTCTTCACATTTGAGCCCTTTGTGCAGAGGCTGCCTTCTCTTGCATACAATTTGGCTAGTCTAATGTCAGAAAATAAACGCCAATGCTTTCCCAGGTTATTCCATCCAGGTGGTATGTTTCCAAATAGGCGTTTCATAGAGCTATTGTTTTTAGCTAAAAGTAGAGACCCACTTGGCTAAGTCAGACTTTTGGGTTTCCCTCAAGGTGTCCCATCCTGCCCATGCTATGTGTTCACCATGAAATCTGCAGCTCCCAGGCTGTGGGGGGAGGGGTCAGGTAGGTGGGTGGGTGTGGGAGGGAAGATGTTTCATGTGGCAACACAGCAAGTCTCAGGAAGTCAACAGCCTGCAGGCCTTTGAGTGCCCTAGAAGGTTAAGTCACCTCCATCCCACAGCCTAAGCTGACTGAAAATCTCCTTCCACCCCCACAGCAACAGAGAAACCAAAAGAAGCAGAAAAAAGCAATGGAGAAAAAGAAAAGTCTAAGACCACAATCCTCAGCCCTCTTAGACCAAGCCTTTGCCTTTAGATATATTTTATGTAATGTTACTATTTAGAAATGAGATTCTTAAGTATACACCCTATCTATTCCTATCACTTTAATTAATAATGTGTCCTATGATACTATGGTTACTGAAATGCCAGGGTTGTATCCCACAGTGATCCAGAATGAAACTGTGGACAGAAGAGATAGCGTGCAAGCAAATTTATTGGAAAGACATAAAGGCAAGGAAGTAAAAAAATAGTAGTGCTCCCTCGGGCCAGGAGGGGTCTTGAGCAGGACATCCATGAGGAATCTTTGTCTAGGGGTTCTTAAGGGGTTTAGAAGGGCACTGAGTAGTTGTGTAAACAGTACGCTGTAATTTTTATCCTATAGGAGACTATGTTTTTTTTTTATTTTAAAAGTAAAAGAATGAAAACATATTAACAAACAGACACAATATAGCACAAGAATAGTATAATCAACACTGAATTACCAGACAAGGTGACAGGGAATTAACAATGGTTGTTGTATTACATATTGATAACTTTGAAGTGTATACTCAGGTAAACAAATACAGATGTGCAAAGTTGATCAAACAATTAATCATTAGCTATTCCTTACAGTAAAGCAACCTAAGTCAGTAGTACAACTATGTTAGCTATGCTGCATCTATGTGCATACATATTATCCCTTTCTTCCCTTTCTCTTGTCCTCATCCCAGTTGCTCTTTACTCTTGAGCAGTTTCCTTTCATTTCACAATGTTTATCATACCTCCTAATTTATATTCACACTTTCAGGTTCTTACACTAGTGATACAATATGTTGCTTACGCATGCACATCTGATTTATTTCACTTATGAGCATGGTCTCTAGTTGTGACCATTTACCTATAAAAGCCTCAAGTTTGTCTTGGAAAATGTTTTTGTAAGATCTTTGTGGGATGGTAACTCAACAGAGTTACCAGTTTTGGACTGCCTCACTCTTACTAATAGTATCTTTACTCCTGCCTCACTAATATCTGTCTCACTATAAAGAAAAAAGAAAATCATAGATAATAAATGCATTTAAATATGTAAATATTAATAAACAAGTATCCCAGAGACATACTAAAGAGTCATGTTGGTCCTTATAATTGCAAATGCAGCAGCTGCAAAAACAGGCTGATATAGGTGTAGTTAAGTTGGTGATTCGAGGTTACAAGAGGTGTAGCTAGCAGAGACATGTATTCCCAACACTGAGAATAGCTCCTGCTAAAGTCTTAAACAAAACAAAATACCATCTTCCCTTAATTCACACAGTAGTTATGATCCTACAAAATTTAGTGAAAATTATGTGTGTAGTTTGAAATTATTTATTTTTAAATTGACATGAAAAGTATATATTTTCATGGGCTAAAGTGGTGGTTTTGTTTTGTTTTATTTTTAAATTTTCATTAGTACATGTTTGCAGTACAACATGATCACATTCATCATGGGAGGCTGGTGCGTGTACATAACACATCTTAATTCTTTTTATGCCCCTTTCCCTCCCCTCTCTCCCTCCTTTCTCTAACCCTTCTTCCAGTCCCCTTCCCATTTGCAAATGTTCCAGAATCTAACTTATACTGATAAATAAAACAGAGTTACAGTCTAGGCTCAGGTAATTTTCTGTAGGATTTTCACTGATACATATCTAATGTGATTTTCCAAAGGCACAGTTCCCACTGTGGAAGCTTATCCACATTTCAGGAAGCAGAGTATCCTTAATCCCCACCTTCTAAAATGAAAACTGCATCCTCAGTCTCTGTGACCAACAAAATTTAGCCCATATGTTTCCAGAATATACCCCAGTGGTCTGACCTCCACTGAGAATCAGAATCTGGAGTGAGCCCAGGAAGCCACTAACAAGGAGATTACGTACTCAAATCTATCCGAGATGTGAGTACTTCAGCAGGATAAAAGAAGCAGAAACTGACAAATACAGGTAAGTTTTAAGAACATGTTCCTCCAGGAGTTAAAAGTTTAAAAAAGCTACACTCAGAGTTAACAATAAAATTAACGTAGTAAGATTCAACCAAGGACTTGCTAGATCATTTACAGAGCTAGGAATACCCAAGTCTGGAGGAGTGTTAATGGTAATCTAGCTGGTGGTGATAATAAGTGCAAAGAACTTTAGGTAGAGTTGATGAAAGTCAATTTACAAAGATCAATTCACCAGAATTGGTCACCAAGTGACCATTTCAGCAAAGGCCAATGTGTCAAAAATGTATTTGCTTAATTAGAAAGATTAATTCACCCTAAATTGCCAAAACTGGCACCTTAAACCACATCTAACATTTCACTGCAGCAGGTTCACTATAACCCTGTCAGCTACAGTTGTATCATTGGCTGGCCATATCCTAGTGTGTATGGTACTTTGGGCCTATGTCATTAAATTATGAGAGGAATTGGTGTAGTTAATGTTTTATGCATTTCTCCAGTGTCAAGGAGTTTATAAAAAAAAATAAGGTAAGTTTCTCTCTAACAAAACAATCTGCTGCGATTCCTGTTACTCTTCAGCATGGGTTTGTAAATAAACTGAATCAAATAAATATTTTGTGCATGTTTCAAATGTCAGGTCCACTATATTTAACATTATACACATAAAAGAATAGTTTTCTCTAAACACAGTTTTATACCAATTTTCTCTTTACTATTTTTTATTTTATTTTATTATGATTTTTATTTTAAAGACAAAAGAATGGAGACATATAAACCAGAATAACACAAAAACAATACAGGAAATACAAAATTATAGAGAAGATAGTAGGGAATTAGCACTGGATGCTGTATTACATAATGTGATCTTCACATCTGTTACTCAGTTATACAGATGATGACTCTTTCAATTAATCAATTTTCTCCACTCTCATCTCCATTGTTCTACCACCCAGTCAGTCATCTTCCCTCTGATAGTAACTGTACTTTTGGGTTTATTTACTCCCTCGGACTCTCACCTTGGGAAGAGACATGGCTGCTTCAAATTATGCTGTAACATATATGGGTGTATGCAAATTGCTATGGCAGGAGGTGGAAAAGCACCCATCCTCAAAGACTGTAGATAGGCAGGGAACCAGGTTCACTATGGTCAAGCCCCCATTGACAAGCCCTCAAGGCCATCCGGGGTCCAGTCAAGTCGGTGGGGTTATCCAGCAAACCGCCAGGGTTCGCCTGGATACATCGTGTCTAGAGGACCAGCGCAGTCTTCAGGGTCGCCCAAGCAGACTGCCAGGCCTACTGCGTCTTTCCTGTTTTTGCTGACTTTATCAGTCTTTTGAACAAAATTGTTGTCCGTGTGCCATTTTTTACAGACCCATAATGAATGTGGAAACTAGCAAAAATCCCTTCCATAAAATGGGGCCAGTTTTCAAATTTAGGAATGTAGTTTAAATCCAAGATAGGAATAAGGCCTCAAAACTAGAGGAGGTACTGATCTCAACTGAAGAACAAGCACACTCATTCACCTATAATAAAGAATTAAAGAAGCTCAAGGCCCTAAACGGTGAAAAATATAAAATGGACATTTAAATGAGCTGCCCTGACAAACTCTTAGCGAGAGAGCTTGAATGAAGCAGCTCCTCAGCCACATAAAACAAAGACTGAAAATAAACCCTCAAAAAGGATTGAAACAATCATACAAGCAGTCTGTTATAAGCTCTGTACATAGTGAATAGAAGCAAGTTTTCAGCGAAGCAGTGACTTGGCAAGCTGTCCCTTTGGTGAATTGCTGAGGCAACATGGTGTTACTGAGAATATTGACTTTTGTAAAGTTGGTTTGCTTTTCTGATGAAGTCATGTGACAGGCAGAAAGGAGTTGGAAAATAAAGACTGCAGATGTTAGCATGGGTAGCCCATCTCAGTACAGGCCATTAGAGATGATGGCCGTTCTCAATTCTGATCCGCACGTATATCCCCACCATGGAAACAGGTACCTCGGGCCAGCTCAGCCGCTGCTAGGAACAGGTAAATCCTGTAACCAATTCTTGTTCTGACTCCACTCTTACGTGTAACGCTCCTGATTACAAATGAGCTTCCCTGAGCAGGTGTTCCTGACCTGTCACCTTGTGCATTAATAAGTGGACATCTTTGTTTAAACATCTGTATTTTATGAGTTTTGTAAGTATGGGTCATCGCCACTAAGCCTGATCACCCCTAGGACCCCAGAAAGATGAATTTTTCACAGAATTTGTGAGTAATGGTCAGACCCAGGTCTGTTTTAAATTTATCTCATTGGCTCTACACTGTTGTCTCTATAACCTATAAAAACTTCACGGAGGAAGATTCTACATGTGAAGGGTGGATCTAGAAGAATGGGCAAAGAAAATAAAATATTTCTATTTCATATTTTACATAAAAGCCCCAAAGTAACAGGGTATCGTGGCACATACCTGTAATGCCAGCCCTTTGGAGGCTGAGGCATGAGAATAGGGAATCCAAGACCAGTCTGCGCTATGTAGTAAGAGCCTATCTCAAAAGCAAAACAAACTGAAACAAGCCCCAGGTGATAACGGAAACCACATCAGCCTAGAGCTGTAAGACAGCTCACAGTAACAGATATGAACAGTGCTTCTGGAGTGTTATGTGTCAACACAGGAGTTCTGGAGGGACACATACACTCAAACTGGACCGACCCCCTTCATTTCTGTGCGCTGCTTCCTCGTGATGCCCACAGCCAGGACTGGCACTGAAAGTGCTGCTGCCCATGCCAAAGATAGCCTTCTGCCCCTGGGTCTTCTCCTACCACACCTCCATCTGGATCCAAAGCCATGCCACTACGCTAGGTTCTCTGTGTACCCAAGTGCCAATGCCAGGCCTTCCTGGTTGCTACCTCCAACTGGACACATTCTGCAAAAGGAACGCATCTCTCTCCTTGTTTGAGTTACAGTGTACATGGGTCCTGCACTGCTGCCTCCTCTTTCTAGAGTGTTCTCCCAACAGTCCACAGAGACTCGGTGAAGATTCTGGATGAGGGAATGACTGTTGCCCTGCAAAACTAATACAAAATGTTCAGGGTGCAGCAGCGATTCAGAAGGCAATGCACAACCAGGTAACCAAAGAAGACAGAGGCCATAAGCACCACAGTAGTCATCGGCTCCCAGCTATCCCTGGTCTGTCCTGATGAATCTGGAGGGACAGGAAAGTGGGGCTTATGTCAAACAACACTGAAGAACATTCTCGGGTACTTTTGACATGAGGGAAAAAAAAGTGATGGCATTTCAAACCATCATTTTAATAAAAGTACATTTGCTCGTTTAGTCAGTGCTATCATCATGTGTAAAAACTGCCTCCAGGTCACAGGTTCCAATCATGTAGCTACTGTCACTCTTAATGAATTATTTTGCTGCCTCCATAAAGTCACAGATGATCAAAATCCATTAAGTGGTATGGGGCGAGATACTAGATATAACTGGGTCCAAATAAATTGCCTGCACTCAACACTCCATTACCCTGAGCGGGCAGGTCGGGAAAATAGCTTCTTGTGTACCTCTACCTGTTCTTGTCCTTCCAGAACAGAACTATGGGGAGCTTAGTCCTCCCTGTGCCTGCCCCAGCTTCCATTTCTAGTATCAGGGACTTTCAAACTACTCTGGTATCTCATCATTTATCTATGAATAGCAGTGTTTGTGTGTACCGGCAGGCACATGTCTGTCTGTCTCTCTCTCTCTGTGTCTCTATCTGTCTCTGTCTCTCTCTACATCTCTCTCTTTCTCTCTCTCTCTCTGCCTTTGACCCAGGTGATTTCCAAGACTTCTGGTCAACCCCAGTGTGATTTCCTGACTAACAGTTGTTCACTCCAGGCTTCTCCTCATAAACCTAGATAATTTTCCCTGGCTCTTTCTGTTCATCTACTTCAGGAGGCAGAGTCTCTAAGCCTGGAAGCTCAGGATTCATGGAGGGCATCTGGGTCCTACAGGAAGTCTAAATCCCCTTTCTAAAAGTTCCTCTAATTTATTTCAGCATTCTGTTGATCTTTTCCTGTGAAATTTCTCTTTTATTCCATGTGTCTTTTTCTGCTTTCCCTCAGAGTCTCACTTTCCTTCAAACTAAGTTAGAGGAAGGACTCTGCTATTTATGGTTGACCTTATCCTGTACTTTGTAAGATGTGCTAAAGGATTTTCTCCCCACCCTTGCCACAGGATTTTAAAATTAATTTTAAAAGCGAACACAATTTCTGAGGATGTCCTTCCTTGAAGGACACCTTTTATTCCCTCTGCAGAACATGCACTGGAGATTGGTCTGCAGGAAAATAAAAATCTTTCTGTGCCTCTGTTTTGTTTTATTTCTGGGGTTGCTTCGAGGATGAGTAACTTGGTGACACAACTAATGGAATGGAGCATCCTCCTTCTCCTGCTGGGTTCAGTCTACAACATGATCAGGATTAGCAGGAGTGTTGGGAAGAGTAGCAACCCCCTCTGCACTGAACATCATTGTGTCTTGGGTGAAGCCTGCTTACCCACTGGTACTTTCTGTCGGTGTCTAGCATCCTGTGCATGCCACAGTGCTTGGCTCCTAGCGATTAAAAGGCCACAGAGGCTTGTCCTACACACACAGACTCTGAGAGGAGTGTGGTTTCCAGAAGTGTTCCTTTCATGGCTGCCCAAGCCTGAAACTCTTCCATAAGCAGAAAAAGACAAAAGGAGGGCGGTGTCTGAATAGTTCTCTGAATTTGGGCCCTGTGGCTTCCTCCACCTCTTTGGAGGAGGACTGGAATCTGGGTCAGGCGGGACAGGGTCAGAAGGAGGAGACTGCTGTGCGGAAGACAGTGAGCCCTTCACTCCAGAGCACACAGTGGGAGGCGGGAGGACAGCACTCCCATTTCAAGGCCCTGCTGGGGATCCCTCTTTCCCCTGAGCCAAAACATGGGACATGGACTGGGGTTTGTCACTGGGAGGGTTCCAAGGAGGTTCCCCCCAAAAGTGATGGTACCTCAACTCGCCTCCCTGGAGTAGGTTCTTGAGTCATCAAGAAAAAGAATTGTAGGCCTCACTATGGGACATGGGCAGATTCATTTAGCAGAATCAGAGAAGTATATACTCAGAAAGAAGTGTAGGCACCAGGCATGGTGATGCATGCCTATAATCCCAGCACTCTGGGAAGCTGAGGCAGGAAGATGACAAGTTTAAGCTCATTCTGGACAAATTAGTGACTTAGCCAGACACTGTCTCAAAATAAAAAATAAGAACAGGACTGGTAATATGATTCAATATGAAAGTCCTGGTTTTGTTCACAGCACAGAAGGAGGAAGAAGAGTAATTGGAAGGAGGGGAAAGGAAAGAAAAAGAAAAGAAAGGAAGAAAGAAACTATCCTTTACAAGTTGCGGAGTCAAAATTCAGCCATGGGTTCTTTGCTCTAAACAACTGTGCTATACTCAACTTTTTTCCCAAGCTCTTCAAAATTTTGTATTGGCTTATTTTGTTTTGATTATTCTATTTTGTTTTTATTCTTAAACCCTAAATCATGTAGTGGGTACGAAATTCTCAGCCTCTTGGGCAATTATGAGTGCTGCCCAGCACATGGTTTCAGATGGTTACCTTCTTGACATACTTCCTAGCCACTGCTGGGTTAGAGCCTATGTCTGATGCAGGCTACTGAGTTGAGGAGAGAAGCAGAAGTAGTGTCTCGGTTACTTTTCTCTCATCGCTGGGAGAAAATACCGACGCCCAGAATTAAGAGAGGAGAGGTTTATTTAGCTCACAGTTTGTGGAGGTTTCAGTGCATACTCAGTTGTCTCCAAAGCAGGGTGGCCCATGGCAGAGGAGAATAGTTCATGCAGAAAACAGCAGAAGCAACAAGAGCAATGGGGAGAGCAAGCTTCTTTCCCTCCCTTACATTGTATTCGAGCTACCCGCCCTAGAGGAGGTATAGTACTCACACTCACAATCCCAGCACCGGACCATAGATCAATCGAAAACTCTAGAAGCCCGCCCAAAGACTGCATGAGACTCTGGGGGGACCTCCAGACACAAACCATAAAAAGTGCTGTGTCCCTTTAGACTGGAGCATTTAGTCACTGGCAGAAGATCCTGAGGAGCTCTCTTCCAAACTTCTGTGGTCAAGGTCCAGCTCCACCAGCACAGGATGCTGATGAACCAAGCTCTGGATCCCCATGGGAGGTACATAGTATTCCTGAGATTTGGGGCTTATTTGGTACTGCAGTATAATCCACCCTACCTTGACTATTTCCCCTTAACCAAATGTAACTCTAACTTCCACCAAGAGCGGAACGTTTAGTCTTGTCCATTAACTCACTTCGTAATACTCAGTCATTTATTGAGAGAGGAGTAGCTGGTCAATTTCAAGTGTGTGTCTTACTGGAGGAGTGGCAGAGCACAGCCAAGTTTGGGGGATGCCGAGAATGAGAATAGTTAAGTGCTCCATAGCAAGGCACAGGAGGCGACCTTACAGGAGATGGCTGTCTTCTCATTTGCAACTGTGGTGGCCATGTGATTCTTTCAGCACCGTGGTTGGGGTCCCAGCACTGCCAAGGCCTCCTGATACCCTGTGCACCACTCTACCCCCTTCCCACCCCAACCCAAGGCCTTTCACTACATTTCTCCTCCTCTACACCAGACCTCTGGGCCTCAACATTGTTAGTTGTTAGGACACTGCGAGGTGTCCTAAGGACCATGCTGTGGCACTGAGCCACACGGAGGTGGGGGGATGAGATGCTTCTGTAACAGCGTCGCCATCTCCCCAGTTTACATTCTGGGGAGCAAGCCACACTGCCTTCTTATCCCAGGTCCCAGTGCCTACAGCTACCAGATGCTCCCGTCACACATTTCCTATACATGGGCTGCGTTAAGCCATAGGTGACAGAATAGGGATGGAGGGAGCAGGACTGTGGACTTCCGCCCAAAGAAACTCAACAGTTCCTTCCTCTCTGGTTTCTTTTCTCCATCCCTGCTTCCTGCCCCACTTTGAGATGGGAATTTTTCATACATCTGCGCTACTCATGGTGCTGATTCACAAGAAGATAAGGGCTGGTTTGTGGGAGTGTGTATATCAACGCATTGCTTCCTTCATCAAGAAAGTCTTGCTGGCAAAAAACAAAAGAAAACAAACAAAACCCAGTGCCCATGGAACTGAACGAAGCAGTGCTGGAGTGCTAACACTGATTTACATTCTGGAATAAGCTCCTTATCTGAGTAATAAACAGGTCTCAGGAGGCAGCCCCTTTGTCGGGCATTTCTACCTATTCTGTGGTTTGTGGATAAATTTTATGCCCAGGTTCCTTACAGCTTTGGTTTTTGATGTTCATTGCCAGCTTTTGGAATTTATAAAACCTTTCCACTCTCTGGTATTTTGTCTTTCAAAACTATTGTTTCAGCCATGAGTTTAAACAACCCCATTCAACAATTCAACTGACTTCTTTGTTCCAGTATGTCTGTCCTTATCCTGAGAATAGCTGGGTGTTTCCTTTAAATCACTGCTGAGAGACTGGGGAGAAAGTAATTCTGCCTTCGCTCTATTTAACTTTTTAATTGTATTTCCTGTTTCCCTGGTTTGAAAAGGACGTGATTTTTAAGATACAGATTTATCGTACAGTGGGGAATGAATTCTCTAAGCATTCATACAGAACTAGTCACTCTGAGTGTGTTCCTCACAACATGCATACTCAAAAAGTTTCCTGATAAATGTAATATTTATTAAGAATGTATGATGACATTAATAAATAAAATGTTGGGTTAAAGTAGTCATATAACTTTAAAAATAATAATAGAAAGGCTAGACTTAGTAAAGAACAATAGAAATAAATACAACATAATATATATTTGAAACAGGCTTTTGCTAGGTAGCCCAGGCTGGCTGAGAATTTCCAACCCTCCTGCCTCAGCCATCTGAGTGCTGGGATTACAAGTATGTACTACCACATTAAACTCTATTTAATATTCTTTGAGAGAAAGATAATTTCAATTTTTTAAAAAAGTGAGCACATTTTTCTGCTGAATTATAACTTGGGGAAGACATTAGTCTTGCTATTTGGCCTTATATTGTTCCATAGGTGGTTCATATCCTCAGCTCTTTTTCTGAGACTTTTTAAAAATAATATTTTAACAATCTTAGAAGGTAAAATCTTCTATGTGGTACATTATCATCAACTCACTGAAGACCTCTTTCCTTCATCCTGATCCTCATCTCTGTCCAGCCCCTGAGGATGCACACTGGCTACATGTCCAGGACTAGGTGTGCATGCTCATATAACATGTAAGTATCACAATCTGTGTGTAAATGTGTTTCCTGTTTCTCGCCATGAACAGCACAGCTCTGTGCCCTCTGCTATCTCTTACTCTGCTCATCCCATGCATATTTTCAAGACTTACCCATCCCGGAACCTGTGTTTCCTATCTTGGAGGACATGAGGATTCCTGAGTCCCTTACACTGTATATATGTGGTCTGGAATTAAATTGTGAGATAATACAGATCCTTGAATCATACTTATAATCAGGCCTATAGGTTTGGTTTTAGTGTTATTGAGATATAGTTCACATAGGGTAGTTGTTTTAGTCACTTATTCATCACTGAGACAAAATATCTGACACCCACAACACTAAGAAGGAGAAGTTTGTTTGGGTTCACGGTTTTGGTTCATGGTTATCTGGTTCCAAGGCAGGAAGAGAATGGCAGAGGAAATTGGTGGAGGTAAAGATGCCTCACCCATGGTAGTCAGGAAGCAGAGAGAGGAGCTGGGAGGGAGGTCTGTCCTTCCAGGTCATGCCTGACCTCTCCCAGCCCACCTCCTCCAGTGCGTTCAGCTATGGCTTCACCAGTGAATTAATCCACTGACAAATACCACACCTCCACAATCCAATCACCTTCCAAATGCCCCGCCTCTGAACCCAGGAGGATGTTGGGGACGTTCTAGATCCAACCTGTAACAGTAATCTTCACCTAGTTAAGTATACAACTCAGTGGCTTCTAAACAAACTCCCAGGGTTGTACAAATATCACCAGCAACTAATTTTAGAATATCTTCATCACCTCGTGCAGTTATTTCCCATGTTTCTCTCCCCTAGTGCCAAGCAGCTGCTACTCTCTATCTCTTTGAATTTGCATATTTTGGGCATTTCAAATGAGTAGGATCATACAATATCTTGTCACTGGTGACTAACTTCTTTCACTTAGTTTAATATTTTCAGGCTTCAGCTACAGCGGAGCATGTACCATATTTTATCCCTTTTATTACCAAATAGTATCCCACTACATGGATATACAACAGTTTGTTTGTCTAATGGAGCTGTAGAATTTAAAGCGGCATCATTTCAATACCTAAACAATAGTCAGTTTGGAAAATGTATTTATTACTTTCTTTAGCTTTTTAAATAAGTTAAGTACCTCAGCAAGATAAATGGGGAAAAGAAGAGGAGATTTGGGGAAAATACAGGAAATTTCTGTGTTTCTTCTGTTCTTTCAGAAAAACAGAATTTTATGCAAACTGGAGATATTTTTCCACATTTTTCCAGGTCTATACATCTCTGTACACATTTCTCTCTCTGAGAACACAGAACTACATGGGCTTGGCACAGCGTCCCCAGTAAGTGTTGCAGGAGGCATGCTTGAAGAGCCAAGGAACGGGGCCACTTCGCTCCCTCTCTCCCTCTTACTCTCTCTGACTTGCTCTTCTCTTTTGCCTGTGAAGGGTCAAGCAGGCAGCAGTGGAGACAGCTTGAAGGGAGGTCAGGGACTAAGCTTAATTATAAGGAAATACGATGTATCTGGGGCTGCTGTGGAAGAGGAGCACAGACTCAATCGGTCAAAGTGCGGCAAGAGCCTTGGATGGCGGCCCTGCTGCAGACAGAGGACTGGCTTTATTGTCCCTGCTGTTAATAAACCAGATGTTCCCAAAGCATTCCTCCAACCAGTGACAGGCCTTGGAAAATTGCTGTCCCTTTACTGGTTGCTGAATCCAAATAAAAATCAAATTAAAGTTTAATTCACCTCATCATTTTCTTTATGGCAGCTCTGCTTGACAGCCTTGAGGCAGAGCCAACTTCCTCCTCCACAGCACAGATCTCCCACAGCCTGATGGCACCAGGGGTCAGCTACTCCTTTTGCCGCTCCCAGAGATCCTGTGTGGGTGTTGTTGCAGCTGGAGAAAGGTCCATTGCCCAGGCCAAGATGAAAGGGAGTGGCAGCTGCTGGGAGATACCAGCAAAGACTCCCCTCTTCTCCCTCTGGGGCCTCCATGGAAATGGGAGGGGGCTGATAGGTAGCCAGCTATGTGGCCTGGGCCACTTGTATTCCCCAGCCCCCAAGGGGGCCCAGACCATGAACTGCACACATCATATTCCTTTATTCTATCTAGGACAGTAGCTGGGATAATGGGATCTCAATTACTATTTCATGCACTTGTGCCATACATTTTCCTATTCAAGGTATATGTGAATGAATGAATGAACATGTGGAGCCATTTGCCAGGTGTTTCCTTTTAAAATAATCTCCATTTCGCTTTCATCTTCCTTCCTTCCTTCCTTCCTTCCTTCCTTCCTTCCTTCCTTCCTTCCTTCCTTCCCGCTTGCCTGTCTGCCTTCCCTCCCTCTCTCCTTCCTTCCTTCCTTCTTTTTCTTTGACATACAAATAAGCTAAGACTTCCAGGGCACCACTCCAACTCCCACTGTGCTGGAAGTTACAGCTCGGGGCTGCCTATGTGAACCTGAAATCGGGCTGTGCGATTTTGAAATGCATGGAGAGCTCCACAGATGCAAACCAGTGACCTCTTCATCTGAATCAGACAAAACAGAAAGATGAAGAGACTATGATGTAGCCAGGAGGTGGACAATATAGCACCAAGAAGTCTTCCAGGTCACGAATGGCCTCAAGGAAAGTCATTGCAGGGACATGAAATGTTCAGAAGAAAAACACAGGCAGGGCTGCAAATTCTTTGAAATCAGCCCTGCTCCTGCATTCATTTAACGTTTCGCTGCCTGCAAAATCGACTAACCCATACAGAGATGGATGAGGCCAGGGGTTGGCTTTGAGGGGCCCATTGGCAAGTCCAGGAATTACCACCTTATGATGTGGGGAGAGTGGCACCAAGGACAAGACATACACAGATGGTGCCAGGAAAATGCTGTGGGAAGAAGAGATTTCAGCGGGAATGACACTTAATGTGGTGTCAAGTGGAGACAAGATCAGAAAGGGAAGTAGAGGATACGGGAATGGAGAAGAGGCATGAAGTGATAGATTCCTTGTTTATCTTTAGCTTCCGTGGTGAGGCAGACCTGGTATTTCTCTCCTTAATAATGCTTTGAAGAAAACCTAAACTTTAACATTTGTGGCAGTGATGATACGCTGACCGTGCGTACATGTGAAAGGGAGTCTCTCTCTGTCTTGGTCTCTGTTTGTCTCTGTTTGTGTCTCTGTGTCTCTGTCTGTCTGTCTGTCTCTCTCTCTGTCTGTGCTGGGGATGGAACCTATGTCTTTGTGCGTGTTAGGCAAGTACTCTACTGCTGAGCTACAACTCCAGTCCTCTTTTTTTTATTAGAATTTTTCTTTAAGTGTCAGGGGCCTTAATTCTTGCATACTTCTTGGCACAAGGTTAAAAAAGGGAACGTGGAAATCATGTCATCCTTCAGAAATACTTTTCTGCTCTGTTTTATAAAATGTAATGCATTTTCTAAAATTGTATACAAGCTACACACTTACATTTCTTCCGTCATAGAAGTAGCCAAGCAGAGTTAAGCAGTCTGATGTTAATTCATGAACCAGGAAATCTTCCTGGCAGATCCTGGTGAGTTTTCAGTTGGCAGGTGACAGATAGAGAAATGTGCTTTCCAGGGTCCTTTCCTCTCGTTCCCTGGTCCAGCTGCCCATACCCTCAAAGCTGGCAACAGAAGCTGACAGAATATGGAACCCTCGAGTTGAAGAGCAGAGGCTTGCTGTGCAGGAGGTCCTGAGCGAGCAGCGTGTCACAGTCCTGTGGAGGCTGTGCATAGACTGGACATCATTCACTGAGACATATCTCCTCTTCCACCTTTCTCCTTCCATCTTTTGAAAACTTTAACACTGTCTGGAAAAAAAGTCAGGCTTACTCAGTGATAGCTTTTATAAAGGTTGATAGATTAAGGGGAAAAATAAAGGAAGGAGAAGGAGAAGAATAAAGTGCAAATGAGATGAGAGAAGGGAGAATGGCTTTCTTAAGAGTCAAAACAAACCCCCTCCTTCCTCTCTAATCACACAAGGTCTCTGGAAAGAAAAACAATTTTGTTTAATATCTTTATCTTATGGAGAGAAATTTTTATTCATACATAGTTTAAGACCCATTCCTTTCCCTACCAGCAAGCACCCCAACTCCAGAGGCAGTGAAACAGGTGGGGGTCCTGAGCCATCGGAGAAATTCTCCCTTCTTCCATGGTCATGCTTTTGGGACAATGTTTAAGTCCTTAGGCAATGGCAATGATGGTTTCTTTCCTACTGCCCAGAAGAGGATGGAGATGAATCCACCATAAAGGAAGAGGATATTACGGGGCTGAGCTCCCGTCACAGAGATTCTAGGGAGTGTTATTTTTCTCCTTTGTGAAGCCATCATGAAAATCTCGCAATTTATTTCTGAGTTATTACTGCCTTATAGAAAATGAAACTGGACAGGCTGTGATGTCCACTTGAATTTACTTTTGGCAGCTGATGTGAAACAGTGGTGGGACTTGATGTTTGCTATATTTAACCTACCACAGCCTTGGGAAGAGGCTATCAGCTGGTCACAGTGGTGCATGCCCAGCATATCAGCATCTGGATGGTTGGGGCAGGAAGACTGCAAGTTTAAGCCCAGCCTAGGCAACTTAGACCCTACCTCAGTGATGATGATGATTGTGGTAGTGGTGGTGGTGGTGGTGGTGTAGCTGCCCCCAGAAAAGAAAAAAGAAAGAGGATTAGCCTAAAGTAATAGTACTTCCCTTGTGTTGAGGGCTTTGTGCCACAACTATAAGCAATTCAGGCAGGAAAGGTAAAACTAAACGATGAACCAAAACCACAACAAAGAGGTAGAGGACCATGCAAAGAGTGGAAAGTAGTGGGTGACAAAGGTACAAATTAAGTTCATCTCTCATCTCATCTCAAGGGCCAAGAAAATCTTTCACAATCTTAAGGAAAACTGTGCGCTTTACCATGTGGTGTCTGTGCTAACTCAGGATAGTTAGTGGAAGAATTTAATAGCACAGCACCAAGGGTTGTCAAATACAATAGTCTATATATCCAACTTAACACAAATGTCAACTTCTTGGTGCAGGCTTCCTTGACCCCTTCTTTATCCTTTCGTAGCAACACATCTGTTATAACACATCCAATATTTTAGCACATAAATTTTAGCACATAAATTTTCTGTTCAGAGGTCTGTTTCCACCTGCCACCTGGGCCTCTTAAATGCAGGATAGTGTCCTTTTCCTCTCAGTATTTCCATCACCTCACATCATACCTAGCACATAGAAGATGTTCAGTGAATACCAAAAGAGCTAACATCCTAGTAAGTTTTCAATTATTGTACTATGGTTTGTGTCTAGATGTCTCCACAAAGCCTCATACACTTATGGGGATCAGGCTTCTCATAAGTGGCTGAACCTAGAGTTTGTGATTGACACCTGAGTCAAGGCTGGGATGAAGGGTGTGAGTGCTATACCCATCCTGGGGCAGGTATCCTGCATATAATATAAGGGACAGAAAAGGTCTTGGCTCTCTCGTTGCTTTTGCTGTCTTCCGTTGCCATGAACTGATGGCCCTGTGCCATGTGCCACTCTGCCCTGGAGCCAGAGGATTATGGACTCAAACCTCTATAAACTTTGAGCTAAATAAACTGTTTTGGTTACTTCTCTCTTATTACTGAAACAAAATACCTGACACCCAAATTAATGAGGAAAAGGTGTATTTATCATAACACAAACCTTTCCTCCCTTGACTTTGCACATTGAGTATTTTGTCTCAGCAAGGAAAGAAAAGTAAGACATACTGTAATAAAATATCTGAGATAGGCAATTTAAAAAGAGGGAAGGTTTATTTTGACTTGTAAATCTGTAGGTTTCAGACCATAACCCTTGATCCACTGATTCTGGGCCTGTGGTATCATGGCAAGAGCTAGAGGGAAGGAAGCTGCTGACTTCATGGTGAGAATGAAAAAGAGGAGGAGCAGGAAAGGCTGATATCTCTTTCAAAGCACACCCCATGTGACTGGAAGACTTCCCAAGAGGCCCCACCTCTTAAAGGTTCCTCTCCCTCCCAACAGTGCCGGTGTCTGGAGGACCAAGCCTTCAACACATGGGCTTTTAAGGAACACTTACTCAAGCCATAGCAGCTAACAAGAAAACGCATTTCTGAAAGTTATCAGACCAGAATAAATGACTAATGACAAATAAAAGATTTTCTATAACTTTGTAAACAAAAATGTATCCAGCCTCCTCTGTATTCTGATCTAACCAAAGTAACACATAGTAAATTCCTATTTCTGACCATGAGGCCATGGGAAAAGCATAGCCTTCCTCATAAAAAGCTTGTGGGTCATGGCATCCTCACAGGTTTATGGGCAAAAATGAAGGTCCAAGGAAGAGAAACTCCTCATGGGCAGGCGGTATCTACTTCAAACATCTCAATGTGTATTTGGAAGCTGGAGCCAGAGAAGAAGACATAACCTTTAGGAAATTGTCTGTGCCCTGTCCACAGCCATAGCTGTTCTGAAGAAAATGCCGAATTTGTAGGGAAGAGCTGACAAACCTTTTCATTAGTTTTAATCACAAGCAAGGAAGTCCCATTTGTTTGTGCAGCTCACACCCAGCCAAGCTTTCCTCAGTCCTACTGCACGTTCTATCCTTGCCCAGGGCCCTGGCCAAGCTCTCAGCAGGGCCTCCCACCAGCCTTCCCCTATTTCCTCTCCTGCAGCCTTAGGCACAGCCGCTAACTTCCATATTGTTACTTGGCTGCAGGATGGGAGGTGTGTCATATTCTCTAAGGCTCCCCAGCTTTAGGTTAGATCAGGATGGTCTGTTTCCAGGAAGGAGCACACTTCCAGGAAGAGTATGGACTGGGAACTTAGAGGTGGGGCTTTGTACACTGTGCAGGCCCTATGACAGGAAAAGAGGAAAGTCAGCGGCTGGACCCACAGGCAAGGCTAGATTTGGAGATGACTAATGCAATTGCCCCTTTGGAATGTAGCTTAGGAAATGAAGGAAACAGACCAGAAGTGACAGGCTCAACATAATTTTTTGTCTTTAATCCTCTGCTGGTCAAGTGTAGGGAAGGGAGTTGGGGGAGGGGAATGGAACAAGGGGGGAAAGAGAAATGGAAAGGGTGCATAAGAAGCCAGCAGGGAGTGTGGCTGATGCAATAATGCTGGCCTGAGGGCAAGATGGAGGGCTCATTTGATCCCCCAGATGTATGATTGCTATGGCCATCAGTGGGTGTGAGGCAGGGCCTGGATGGGCGTAGGCAAGTATCTGATTGCAGAGGAAGGCAGAGCACTGGCAAGGCGTAAAGAGGGCAGCTATGGCCTGAGAGGTCATAGCTCCTGGCTTGGTGAAACCTACAGCAGTGGGGAGAAGCCACCAAAGTACTCCCTAACCTGCTAGCTAGTCACTGCTAGGTCCTGGCTCTAACTGGGCTGTGTTTCATGCTGTGTCTCCTGGGTGTATCTTCCCTGGAGGGAGTGGGGAAGCTGGTTGTCTTCATCACCAAGTCAAGAATATGACATTGCATTTAGGTTCCTCTACCAACTAGTCACCCGAAAAAGTAGCTCTCCTTAACCTCCAGGAAGAGGCTTCATTTAAAAATCCCTTTCAGGGAAAGTCTGCCTGTCCAGAGCCATGGAGAATGATGCAATCTATAAAAGGCACTGGGAACTTTCCACATTTTAAACAACTGAGACACTCTCATAGCCAAGAGGTGCTCTAGGAGACATGGCAACTGAATTCAGTGTGATAACTGGGACAGAGAAAAGGAGTTACAGAGTGAAAAAAATCCAAAGACAGTGTGGGCTTCCATGAATAAAAACGTATCAAAATTATGACAAATGTAAGATGTTAATAACAGGAATTAGGTGTGAGGTGTATGGGAACTCATACTATCTTTGAAGTTCTTCTATCAATGTAAAAATATTTTAAAATAAACTGTTAAAACCTGAACCAGTGATAGAATGGACTCAAAGACGAGGACATTTTCTCTGGAAGGACTACAAAAAGATAAACTCTTTTATTTTTATCTTCTCTCCTTCCCATTTTACACATCATTGTTGGAATTAAATAGTATGACTGGCCCTCTGTGTCTGCAAGTTCTTCATCCACAGATTCAACCAAGTGAGATGAAAAAGATTCATTAAAAAATTGCTTCCATACTGAACAGGTACAGGATACCTTCCCTGTCACTGTTCCATAACCAATACAACACCACTGTTGATTAGCACTGACATTGTGCCAGGTATGACAAGTAATGCAGAGATTTAAAGAACATGGGTGGATATACATAGGCTCCATTCAACTATGATGCCATTCAATATAAGGAACTCGAGTATCCCTGGATTTTGATGCCTGCAGGGGTCTTGAAACCAACACCCATGGACACCAAAAGACACTGTAACTGAAACAAGTTATATTGTATTAGAGTTCTCTGGAGGAACTGAATCAGTATAAAATACATACATAGTTATACTAAGGAATTTATTAAGCAAGCTTACAGAACCAGAAGTGGAAAAGTCACAGTGGCCATCTGTAGAATGAGTAGCAGAAGAAGCCAAAATAGCCCTCTGTATGCTAAAGAGCTGGAGAATTTAGTAGCAGTTGGAGGTCAGAGGCCTGGAAGCTCACTGCAGAGTCACTGGTGTCAGAATTTGTGTCAGAGGACTAGAGTCTGTATTAGAGCACTGAAGTTTGTGCTGGAAGGCTGAAGAAAGTCTAAACGCAAAGGGAACGCTTCCTTCTTCTTTCTCTTTTTATTCCATCTAGGCCAGAAGTCTATTGGTTACTGGCACCCACATCTGGGATGTGTCTCCCACTCTTAGTTTGCAGGCCTATGTGTCTGTCATCTACAGATGCACCCAGAGCTTCACTAATCTACTGGTGATTCTTACTCAAGTCAAGTTGACACATCACAATCAGTGATCACATACATATTATGCACTATCTGGAAGAAGAAAGGCATCCGAGTAACATTTCATCAATAAAATGATCATTTCCATGAGTTCATTTAATGAAGCATTTACTTAACGGCATGGGTCAGGCTCGGGTGTACTTGCACCAGTCATTCTACAGAGAACAAGCTAAACAGAGCCCAATGCTCATAGGCAAGCACGGTGGTGGCCCGGTGGAGAGCTGATGCCCGAGTCCCCAGTTGTGCAAGAGTAAAGTGAGCTCAGCCTAGAATGTAGAGGGAAAGGCCAGCTTTGGCAGAAATGGTCAAGGTTCAACAATGCAGTGTCTGAAGACAAAAAGAGACTATAGAGTATACAACTTGATTCCTAGAATTGGACAAATGTCTCAAGACCCCGTAGGGTAAGTCTGAGAATTAAATTAACATGATAAAAGCACAAAGTGAATTGGTTTCTGACATAATAAAGGCTTAATACAAGGGCTGGTCTAAAAATTTGGTATGTTTAAACTTTTCATAAATTTATTACAGTAAAACACACATTGCTATTAATCTCTGTCAATATCCCCTTTGTTGCTTTGAACACTCTAATCCCATTATTCTTGCCACTTTCTGAATCAGCTGTGAAAGTCCTATTTCATAAATATCCTTATGATGTGTGCTTAAAAATAATGTAGTGAGTGCTGCTGCTGAGTGTCACCCAATAGAACAGCAGGCTCATAAAAACACAGCCGTGTGTCTTCACTCACCTCATTCATCGAGTCTGGCACTAGGCAACCTTTTTATCTGTACCGGGAATCAGCTCCAGACCTTGCACCTGCCAGGCAGGCACTGTGCTGCTGAGCCATATCCCTGACCCCTAGGCAACTTCTGATTCTTCCACAAAGTCCAAACAACCATAAAAGGTGAACTTTTTGAATTGATTCAGGGCACTGAGGCAGGCCTGGCAGCACAGTTAAAGACACGGGACTACTGCAAGTAATTTCCATCTGTTAAACTCTTTGAATCCTCCCATCCAACCTATGATGTAGACACCATCATTCACCCCCCTTCTGTAGATGAGGGCTCTGAGGCACTAAGAAGCTAACAATTCACCTGTGGATACTAGGTAGGCAATGACAGGGCCAGGGTAGGATCCAGTGGTCTAGGTCCAAAGTCTGTGTGCTGAACTCTCATATCAGCTGCTTCCCGCTGTGACTAATGCTATTAATGTTTGCAGGGTGAGTAAGGGCCAGTAGGTGAGGTGATAGGTCTTACAACCTGATGGCCTAGACCTTGGGAGAGGGCTCACTGTGATGCAGATTTGAGATCTTCAGCATTTGATGGCAGCTGAGGTCTTTGAGCTAATGAAGTAGCTAAGAGGAGTAGCCACATGGCGCTCATAGGACATGCTGGAGTCCTGAAAGGAACTCAACAGGAACTGTCTTAGTTTGGACTGCTACAACAAAAAGCCAGAAGATGGGTGGTTTAAATAATAAGCACTGTGCTTGCTTCGGCAGCACATATACTAAAATTGGAACGATACCGAGAAGATTAGCATGGCCCCTGCGCAAGGATAAATAATAAGCACTTATTTCTTACACTTGCAGAGGCTGGGAAAGCTAAAGTCAATGTATTGGCAGATTCAGTGTCTGGTAAGGGCTCTTTTCCTGATTTGCAGATGTCTGCTTTTTTCTCTTTGTATCTTCGTACAATGGTAAGCAGAGATAGGAAGCAAGCTCCCATACATCCCCTCTTATAAAATACTAGTCTTTTTCATGATAGCTCCGTCTTCTGACCTGATTATCTCCCCAAATCTCCATCTCCTAATGCCATCACATTGGGGATCAGGATTTTAATATATGAATGGGGAGGGGTGGCACAGACATGTAATCTATAACATTCTGCCCCAGCTCCCCCAAATTCACATCTTTTTCACATGTAAAATTCACTTATTCCATTTCAACCAAAAGTCTTAATAGATTCCAGTACTGACTCTAAAATCCAAAGCCTTATCTAAATATCATCTAAATCAGGTATAAGTGAGAGTCATCATATGATTCATATTGGCAAAAATTTTTTTCCAGACCTGTGGAATTAAACAAGTTGTGTGATTCCAAAATGCAGTGGTTGGTTAGGCAGTTTTTCTGTTGCATCATCCCATTTCTATTCCTGACTTCTGTACACACACAAATGTCCCACTGGATGCTTAGTCACCGAGACCCTTATCACTCTCTTCTCAGCATACTTTCCCAATTTTGTATTATGCATAGACCCAGAATTTTCCAAATCTTTGAATTCTGGTTTCCTTTTGCATAATAATACCATCTTCAAGTCACTTCAGGTCTCCTGCATTTGTATCATAAAGAATCAAGCCTCCCTTTTAACACTTCATTTAGAAATTGGGTTAGCTAACTACCTAATTTCATCTTTTGCAAATTCCACTTTCCACAAAACACGAAAATGTGACCAAAATTCAGCCAAGTTCTTAGCTACTTGATAACAGGGCTGGCCTTCCTTCTAACTGTTCAATAGCATGCTCTTCCTTTCTAACTCAGCCTTCAGCATGGCCTTTATCTTTATTTCTACCAGCATGCTGGTGAACACTACTTAGGCATTCTCTGAGAAGATGGAGGTTTCTCTCTAGCTCTCCGTCTTTCCTTCTGAGCTTTTACCAGAATTTCCTTTAGCAGTCTTTTCAGAGCAAGATCAGCTTTTGCTAGCATGTACTGCAACATTCTTCCAGCCTCTATCTAATTCCAAAGCCACTTACACTTTTAGGTATTTGTCCCAGTAGCAATCCCATGTCTCAGGACCAATTTCTACCAAATTACCATAGACTAAGTGGCTTAAACAGTAAACATGTTTTTCTTTGAATTTTGGAAGTTGGGAAATCTAAGATCAAGATATGGGCAGATCCAGTTCTGGTGAGGACCCACTTCATGGTTTACACACAGTCATCTTCTCTTACATCCTCATGTAGCTTAGAGCAGGGAATGATCTCAAGCTCTCTCTCCTACCTCTTCTTATAAAAGGGCTTTATTCTCACAACCTAATTGCTCCCTCAAGGCTCTACCTCTTAATACTACCATACTGATGGTTAGGATCACAAGACATGCATCTGGGGGGAACACAAATAACAGGAATGATCTATCATAAATTGTTTCCTAGGAAAAGACCAGAGACTTATCACTGGTGAGTTACTGTGATATACCAGATAGGATGACATTAAATTGACAGGCAAGTAACCTATAGTTCTGAGAGTTTAGGTAATATTCCCAGTTACACAGCTGAAAAACATGAGAGTCAGGAAACCCCAGGACCACGTGTGCTCATTCCACCATACCACATTAACTGCCCAGGTAAACCACGCCCTTACAGTGGCTCTGCAGGAAGCACCTGCGAGCAGATGTAGACCTGGTAAACACACACTGGGGGCTTTCCAGCAAGGCCCAAGTTGTATTCACAAAAAGCATAATGAATAGGCTGTGGCCCCTTCCTGACCACCACACCCCATCATTTATATCCCCTTCCAGCGTCAGGCCAGGCTGTAGCCTTAGGATGATGTCTCAGTGAGTTCTGAAAATGCAGCCATTTTTTTCTTTTTCTTTTTCTTTTCTTATTGGTATACCAGGGTTTTCTTGAATTAATATAATAGAAATAATAAAGATACTGCTCCTCTAGAATGCAGATGAACATGTAAGTGGATAATTGTATGCTGTCCCAGTTTTTCCTTCACTGAGACACAATACCTGACACGCACAGCTTAAAGGAAAGGAGGCTCAGTTTGGCTCAGAGACTCAAGGGATTCAATCCATTGTTGGAACTCAAGAGATTGGAATTCAAGGGATTCAGTTCAGGCAGGAGCCTCCTGGTGGAGGGGCATGGTGGAGCAAAGCTGCTTAGTTCATGGGAGATGGGAAGCAGAACAGAGAAAGTGCCAGAGGTGAGGGACCAGATGTAGTACCCAGGGCCAGGCCTCCAGGACCCACCCAGGCACCCAGTCCTCTGGGTGCCTCCCAAGCCAGTCAAGTAGGCGCAACAAAGCTTAACTGTCACACACAAGATGGAGTAAAACTCAGAAAACAGAGGTCGGTATGTGCTCAAAATAAAAGTGACTCATTCTACCCAGAGAAATCAAAGGTTCAAAGAGGAGATAACTTTGTACTGGGCATTAGAAAATGAATAGGATTTTGATAAATAAAAAGGCTCAAGGGACTAGGCTTGAAGTAAGGGCCAAAGCCATGCTAAGGTTGAGTATGTCAGAAATCAAAAGTTGTAGAAGGAAGTGAGACAGGCAGTCCCTAAAATGGCCCTTAGTGACCCCTACTTCCTGATATTTACATTCTCATACCATCTTCTACTTGGTGTCAGGTTCATCTGTCTAACCATGGAGCACAGAGGAAGGGATCATATCCTGCCTCAGGAATCAAGTTATAAAAGACTGTGACTGTCATCTTGGTCATTTTCTCAAGCATGACCTCCTTTGGGTCACTTGTCTTGGGGGAAGTCCACTGGCTGCCCTGTCATGGGCTGCCCTCTAAAACCACCCCATCCCAAGGAACTAATGGCTCAGCAGCCCCTGAATGGGCCTGAAAGTGCATCCTCTGTCACCTTAAGATGACTGCAGCCTTGATTGGTTAACAATTTCATCACAGCCCTCTGAGTGACCCTTAGCCAGAACCAACCAACAAAAGTGCTCCTAGATCCCAAATCCTCAGGCCTGAGAGCTAATAAGTATTATCGTTTAAACTGCTAAGTTTGGAGTAACTGGTCATGCAGCAAGAGATAAGTAATGCAGATACAGTGGAAGCTAAAGGTGAAAGTGAGGTTTGAGGCCAGATCACAAGGAGCCTGACTGTCCTAGCAAGGCATGTGGATTGACTGACCTGTTCATAAGAGGGAACCGTTACAGATGATCATTGGAGATGATCGAGGAACAAAGTGTTGAAACATGTTAGATAGGATGACTCTGAAGCCTGTGTGGGAAGGCTCTGGAAATGAGTCAGGATGCTTATGCAGCAGTGTGGACAGAGAGAACAAGGGCTGGACTGGGCAATGACAAAGGGGAGAGAAGCGGTGTGGGGCACACACTTGTAAATCCAGCACTGTAGGTGGCTGAGGCAGAAAACACTGAAAGTCTATGTCCTTCCTGGGCAACTTAGCAAGACTTTGTCTCAAAAAATTTAAAAACAGCTGGAGATAAAGCTAAATGTAAATGTCCTGGGTTTCATCCTCCCCTATAGAAGTGGGTAGAGAGAGAGGAGATGGCAGATAAGAGATGCCCTCAAGGGAGAGCTGTTAGGACCTGGTTACTGTTTAATCCGGGGCCTAGGAGAGGGGAAAGTGTGTGAGACTGGATTATACAAAAGGACAGTCACTCAAAGGCACTAGGCAAGAATGATTAATTATCACTATCTGGAGAAATGAGGATAGAACTGCAGTCAGAGTCAGGCATTCCCCTCCAGGACCAGAAGCAACCATGGAGGGCACCATGGGTCCTCTGTCTTCTGCTGCTCTATAACCTGGTACTGGGGACTTCCCTTTACTCACAGTTTGCTTCCCTTTCACATTTGCAGTCTTCTGGCATATGTGACTTTCTATCTCCCTCTTCCCTCTATGTGTTTTAACATCTACTCCTTACTAACTCATCAACTTGTTCATTAAACCTCTAGTTTGAATTTTGAGAGGGAAAGTCTCCACAGCTTAGCTTGCATGCATTTTCTCTGTGAGGCAGCATTCTCAGAGACGCGGCTGCAGATTCCATCAGCAGGGAGCAAGGAGGCAAGTCACATGACGTGAGCAGGCATCCTGGTTAGAAGAATGTTTGGGGACAGGGTTGCAGGCGTGCCAGTTGTTTGAAGCTTAACCTGTAAGCTTAACTCTCAGAGAAGACTACAGACTTTCTGGCCTAGGTACTCTAAGAGAGGTGTCAGATAAAAGAAATGGGCAACAAAGGATGAGGAAAGGTCGATTTGGTAGATGGAGAAGGTTGAGTGCTGTGGAGAGAAAACAGTCAGAATGGAAGGATAGACACAGAAGTTGTAAATTCAGGCCTAGCACTCAAGAGAGGTCAGCCCTGGGGAAGTTCTATAAAGAGCACTAGAATAGTGAATTGAGTGATTAAAGAGTAGAGATAAAATTGGATCACCTCTAGGGATAGAAGGGTTGGGAAGTAATTGGACTCTGTCTTTCTCTACAGAAATCCAGAAAACTCCTTTCAAAATTTCCCAAGGATTCATCATTATCAGTAAGCAAATATCTCTCTGCTTCTCTCTCTGCCCTCCCTTACCAATTATGCCCATTGCAGCTCATGGATTAGCTTGATACTGACTTGCAGTAATGCGAATGTACTTCCTCCCTGTTTGGTTTCCCTCGTTTAGGAGCTAGAACACAGATGGTGTTCTAGGCTATTGTCTAAAGATATTATGTAAGCAATGAATGTTCAATTGTGAAAACCCATAAAACTTTGCAAATGAGTTTGAACTTTCTTCCCCTTTCCTTCAGCTGGTTCCCTTTCTAAGAATATATAACTACAGTACAGTCAATAAAATCATAAATGGTTACCCAGCATATTGAATGGCTATTACCAGTCACTGGGCAATGCCCACTCAAGAGTCCAGAAGACACCTTTATTTTCTCATCTCCCAAGTACAGGAAGAATGACTGTTGCTAGCCAACTATGCCCCAACCTAAGAACAGAACCAGTATACCACCCATATGTACAGATCACACATGCACCCATTCTCAGACACAGAGTCTCACTGATGGGAAGGGCAGGGCAGGAGTGCTCGGCACAGGACTGTGCAATCCCTAGCACTTTCTTCACTGCATTTACTACTCACAAGCACAAAAATTTAGTTCTAGTTCACATGCCACATCCATCTCAACTCAGCTGTAGTTGTTCTCTCTGCTACCTTTACTCCAGGACCCAAACTGATGAAGCAGCCTTTATCTGGCACATAGCTAGTGTCATAAGAGAAGAGAAAGAGAATGCAGCAAAGCACAAGATGGGAAATGTTAAATTCCCACATGATGGGAAATAATCCCCATTTCTTATTCTCTCAAGTCAGACATCACTGCTGTATGACAAATGACTCCAGTACCTTGAAACAATAATCATTTATTACCTCTGAGTGTCTGCGGGTGAAGAATTCAAGCCGTGTGGTTCTGCTCCAAAGACTCTCATGAGATGGCAGTTAAGGCTGCATCATCAGAAAGTGTGGCCAGGGCTGGAGGATCCACTTCCAAGGCGGCTCGCTTACGTGGCCACTAGTTGGTGCTGCTTACTGGCCAGCCTCTCAGTTGCTCTTCACATGAATCTCTTCATGGGGTTACCAAGTGTCCTCACAGTGGTCACAAGGTCCAAACTTGACTCATTACAGGAGAAGGTTGTTCAAGGACGTGAGTACCAAAAGGTGAGACTCACCCTTAATCTTGGAATCAAGGGCACCAAGGACCAGACCACAGTCCCACAGGGCTTCCATGTGATAAATTCCTGTCTGAGAACCATATCGCCCTTGATCTTATCTGCTAGATGTGTTCCATTCACATTCAGCTCAACCATATTTAACAAAGCTAAGACTGTGGTTGCTACCACTGTAAATACAATTTTGATTAGTATAATTGATATTATAATGCAAAACTCTTTATAATAGGGACTCAATAAATGTTTATTGACGATTAATGATTGCTCTCAACTTTAATAATAAAATATGCTAGCACATGCAGCCACTCTGCATTAATAGGAATCTGGAACCTGAGTTTTGAGCTTTCCTTGGCGATCAAAACAGATAACCTCACCAATGAAAGGAAATTTGAGAAAATAAATCAAAGATGGCTACAGAAGATTTTGATGCTACTTTTGTTGACAGATGAGGTTTATTACCCCTTCCTGTGAATCCAAGAAAGCTTGGCTTCTTTGATGAACAGAAAGACAGAGGTACCCTATCAGTTGGAGCCTGAGCATTAAGAGGATCAACAGCCTCTGCCTTGGTCTTTTGGAGCTCTGAGCAGCTGCACAAGAAGTCTGGTATCCTACTGGATACACCGTGTGCAGAAGCCCTGGGAGGACACCAAGAGGGAGCGGGCCCAGCTATCTCCCCCCACATGTCTCCTCCAAGCTGCCAGGGTGGTGACAAAGCCATCTTGGACCCTCCAGAATCACCCAGCTGGCATCTGATTCCTACCAAGTGACCTCCTTCAACCACAGCAGAAACCCAGCAGAATCCTCCTAGAACTCCTGCCTAGAAAAATAACAAAATGGTCGTGGCTTTTTAAAGATGGAAGTGAAATTCACATAAAGTTAATCATTTTAAAGTATGTAATTCTGGCACTTTCATCATATCTGTCTAATTCTAAAACTTTTTCATCACTCGAAAAGGAAACCCCATAACAACTAAGAAGTTGTTCTCTATTCTCCTTCCTACCTCAACCCCTGGCAAATACGTCTTTTTTTTTTTCCTATATAAGTTGTCCTATTCTGAATATTCCATATAGATGTAATCCTATAGTATGTGATGTTTTGTGCATGGCTTCTTTCATTTCACATAACTTTTTGAATCCATCCACCTAGTAGTGTGTGTCAGCCATATTTCAGTATGGGTTGTTTGTCACAGACTAGTAGACTCACCAGAACAGTTGAGATGTCAAGCTTTAGATCTATTTACAGAAAGTTCTCTGCCCAGAAGCCACAGAGAAAACACTCCTTATGGAGTCTCCCTGCATGAGTGCACTTCTTTTATACTCCTATGCTGCTCTCTCCACTTTCAAAATATAAGAGTCAAGAGGTATATGGTGGGGTAGCAGTGAGGGGGATAGGGCTTGCTTATTTGTGCTGTAATTGCTTCCAAGAAATTATCAGATCCAAATCCAAATGACCTCTGCCTTGGGTGAACAACAGCTCACAGACTCCAGAGGTGTGCACGTTGGAAAACATGGTGCTTATTTATGCATTGAAAATTGCATTAGCATCCAAAGCTCTTGCCTTTCATTAAGCTCTCTAAATGCTTTAAGTGCAAGGTCTATAATTACAAAGTGTCCATATTGCTAACAACCCCAAGGCTGGATGATACACTCACTAACCTGGCCACTTCTGTCATATTACAAAGAAGCTGCACGCAAGGCTATTTTAACAGTAATGCTCTTCTATCAAAATATAATGGAAGGAAATTAGAGGAACCACTTCCAGACTAACATGGGTAATTCTCATTTAGAATTTAACCAAAGACTCAGAATCTACTACTCTCAATATGCTCCCCCCAATTCAAGAAAAGAAAATGGATATGATGTAAAATTTGGTGACTGTAACATAGGATAATCTAACTTGGAAGTTGAGATCTTTATTTTTTTACTTTTTTATTTTTTGCCTTTTTGAGACAAGGTCTTGCTATGCAGTTCAGGCCCGCCTTGAGCTCACTTTGTAGCCCAGGCTGGTCTTGAACTCACAGTGATCCTCCTGCCTCAGCCCCCCAAGTCCTGGGATTATAGGTGTGAGCCACCACGCCCGGCTGAGATCCTAGTTGAAAGCTAAGCAGCTGCTGCCCGCTGTGGCTTAGGTAGGGTCCACTCTTGGTCTCATAGTTGTTTCATTCCGGTTGTCAGAGACCAGAGCTGGGCCAGCTCCCTCAGAATCACCTGTGGCTTATGTGTTCCATGATCCACCAGGGGAGATACTGATTATCTAGGCCAGGGTTGTCCAGAACATGTATATTTTCCTCAAAGCACTCCAAGGGACTCTGATGCACAACCAAATGTGGCAACCATTGACTGAGATGAACAGGGGTTCAATTCAATACCTCCAAATCACATGCCAGGACCATGTGATGCTAGCTGTTATGAGTTAGATCTAAAATGTCCCATGAAAGACTCACGTTTTTGGAAGTTGACTGAGTATGGGAGCCCTAGCCCCATCAGCGTTTCATCTATTGATAAGTTGGGTAGCTAAATGTGGTGTTAGGTGGGGACTGGCTGGAGATGGATCCCTGGGGATGTGACCAAGGAGGGATGCTCTTGTCCCCACACCCTCCCTTCTCTCTCTGGTTCCTGGCTGTCATGGCTTGAGTGCTTTTCCTTCTGCCATCCTGTTCCTGCCAGCCAACCATGGGCTGAAACCATGAGCCAAAATAACCCTCTCCTCTTTCACATTGTGCGGTTAGGTATCGTGTCCCAAGAGCAGGAAAGTGACAAAGACTGCTTTACCATGTTTGTCCTTGTGGACAACAGAGCCTGGCTGGAGGCAGCAGGGGTTGTAAACTGGCGTTCTATAGCAGTTGTGTGGCCTGCAACTGTGTTTGCTTTGGAAAAATCTTTCCTGTTTGGTGATGCCAAAGATCAAACTTAGTTCCTTGTGCTTGATAGGCTAGCATTCTACCTATGAGCTACGTCTCCAAATCCACAAATTCTTTTTCTTTTGATACTGGAAATCAAAGTCAGGACCTTGCGCTTGCCAGGCAGGTGCTTGTGAGCTCTATCCCTGGCCCTCACAAATTTTGTTTCAATGTAAAATAATTTGAAGTCAGAAATTATGAAATTTCATATAAAACCATGAATTTAGCCCTTCTATAAGCATTAAGATATCTGGAAAATGGGACTTACATGTGATAAACAACTGGCTGGAGCTGAAGTATAGCCAGTTATGGAAAGAGCACGTGCTTTCCAATAGGCCACAGTGGTTTCTATGTTGTACGTATCTCAGTTCAGGAAGCCATAACAAGCATTCCAGGGAGCCCAAAGAACAAACATTTCCCACAGTTGTGGAAGCGGTGATGGCTGAGGTCAGGGCGCCAGCACAGTGGGGGTCTGGGGAGGACCCTTTCCCTGGACCCCTCACATAGTAGAAAGCATAGAGAGGAAGCAAGCTCTCTTGGGTCTCTTCTAAGGATGCTAATCCTATCATGAAGACTCAACCTTCCCGGAAATTCTACCTCCAAATACTGTCACTTAGGAATCAGGATTTCAACATAGATTTGGGAGGAAGGCATATGCCGTCCACAGCAGCATCCCTGACCCCCAGATCATGGGTCAGGTGTGGTCAGCATAGTCAGTTGGTTTCGGGTTTCATGACACCTGTCCAGCTGCACTCACTATATTACCCACTTGGGTCTTACGGGCATTTGAATTAGCAGTCCCACCAAATTTTATGAATGCATATTCTAAACTTGCCAGAAAGGGTTAGACTGACACAGCTTTGGCAGTGCTGTATATCTTCCTCCACTCCAACAGTTTGGGCTTGGGACCCATTCAGGCTGAACAGTGGGAGTGGACATTCTAAGAAAGAAGTGTGGGCAAGATTTGCAAGAAGATAATGTGGTCCTGGGAAAAGTGACTGATACCTCCTGAACACCTGCCAACAGCTTGACTTTGTGAGGTTCGTGTTTTTATATTTCTGTATTTTATCTGGACATAGAAAAACTTCCTATGACCAGTTCACAGACATTTTCAGGATGGACAGCAGAATTTACAAGTATAGTCTGGGTTGGTGAACAGTGAGGAGGTCTATGTAGGTCATTTATTTTTGTTTTGTTTTAACGGAGGCCATGGTAATCTCCATTTGAGAGAGACTCGGATTAATGCAGGTAGGCTCAGTTTCCTGACTTATCCCAAGCACCTAGAAGATTGACTGTCTGACTCACCCATAAGCCCCTGTACACAGTGGTGATGAGTAGGTCAATGAGCCGAGCCTCTGTCCTGTGTTGGACAGCTGTGGTTCTCAGCTGGGAGTGAGCCTTGGAATTATTGGAAAATTTTTTAAAGTGTACAGACTCCTAGCCACATTTTAGGTCTACTGAAATAAACTTTCCAGAAGTAGGGCCAAGGAGTCAACATTCCTGGGAAAACATCCTTGGGGATTTTGATGAATAAGGATTGTTGTTTAAAACAAACAAACAAAAAACCTCTAAGATCTTTTTCAAGGCTCTCATTCTTTCCGAAAATTCTAAATAACTAAAGAAGCTGGAGGAGCAAGATAAGAAGAAGAAAAAGGATTAAACAGAAAAGTTAGAAACAAAAGAAATATAGAAAAATTTGCAGCTTTTCTGCAAACATTTCTAGCTTAATATTGTCAGCTTAGCATAAGCTATAATAATGCAAGCTGGATTCAAAATATCTCTGAAAGCAAATTCTACTATTTTGCCTGTGAAATGCCAACTAGTCATGTCATAACTTGTAAAATATTCACTTTCTCACAAATATTCTGTTGTAATAATTTCCTAAGAATGTTTAATTGGTCAACAAGATAGATATTCACTTTTCTCATGAACATTTATATGAGCTGGTGAGTAAACAATGAAGTCCACGCCAGCATGAGCTCTGCAGCTCACCCTTGCAATGGTCACTATCATTTCCAGGAAGTGACCTAAATCAGTTCTACATAGACAGCACAGTTTCCTCTCAGCATAGCCCTGTGAAGTGGTCAGGTCTAACTTTTTGGGGTTTTTTTACTGTTTTTGATTTTTTGAGACAGGGTCTCACTATGCAGGGCAGGCTAGCCTTGAACTCACTTACATAACCCAGGCTGACCTCAAACTCATTGTGATCCTCCTGCATCAGCCTCCTGAGTGCTAGAATTACAGGCATGCGCCACCACACCCAGATACAGGTCTTACTTTGTTAAGGCAAATATATAAGGGCACTTCATTGCACTTAATATATCTGCACTGTTGAAAGTTGGGAGAGTTTCACCTCTTTGACTCCCTTGTGGTAGGCAAGTTGCCTGAAGATGATTGAATTAGGATTGGATAGGAAGCCAAGAACACTGAGAGCCTGAGTAGGGGTAGTAAGGCCCCAGGATCAAATCCAAAGGTGGTAAGCATGAACCTGACAGCAGAAGCAAGCTGGAAAGATAGCAGAGGACACAGGACTTTCTACGCAATCAAAAACAGTGATCAGGCACTAATTTACTATCGCATAGTTCAGAGTTTAGTGTAAACGTAGACTGGCTGGGACTCTATCCACAGGAAAATATCCCACTAGAAAAGGGCTCTATTGCCCAGGAAGGTCTCTTGAAGCTCCCGACTCTCTGGCCCCTCCGGCTCCCTGAATATTCACTCCCAGCTCAGAGTACTTCTTACTTATCTTACAGTCCCTGGTCTGAGAGCCTCCTTTGTTTTGCTTTGCTTTGCGTGCTGTTTGCGTTCTTTACCTTGCATCTTGAATGTTTTTCTTTTCTTAAACCTGAGTTTTCTTCTTAGCTGGATTCTCCCAGGTCAGGCCATTTTTGGACATTGGACAACTTGTTCAGGTGCCTCTAAATCTCTAAGAAGAATCTGTTAAACATGAAAAGTTCTGGGCTCCTCCTCCTCAGAGATGTGGTGTGGAGTAGAGGTCAACAATGTGATGTGACAAGCATCCTGGGAAATCCTTACGCAAGTGGGCATTGGGCTACCTTTGAGACTCTCAGAGCATCTCTACTGCTGGACTCCTATATGACCATCATGGGTCTCTCCTGCCCAGAACCATAGGACCCAGGAGGTGACAAACGTTTAGTGAGTGAGTAGCCCAACTGCAATGAAGCAGTCACCTCTCTGGAACCTGACTTTGCCTATATCTCCTCTCTCCTTTCCTCTTCCCCTCCAGTTCTTGTTTCTCTTTCCATCTTTTTTGGTCTTACTATTTTTTTTTTTCTTTTTTCCGGGACCGGGGATCGAACTCAGGGCCCTAGTGCTCAGCGGCAAGCACTTAGCCCACTGAGCTGTACCTCCAGCCCTGGTCTTACTATTTTAATGAACCCATTTCTCAGTTAAAAGTGGTGATCATTCTAGATATATTAAGTACAATAGCAAAGGACAGAACCACAAACATACACACATTTCCATAAATACATACTCATGCACATATATTTGTGTAAAACACAGTAGATGTATGTGTGTGTTTGCTTCCTCGTGCATATAGCACTCAAAAAACACAGACAATAGTTGCTTCTATAGAAGGGAAGTAGATTGCTAAATAGCTGGGAGACATGCTCCAAAACATCCTTTTGTAGCTTTTGTACACTGTATAGTGTGGTTATCTTACTTTCAACAAACTTAGAATTTAAAGAATTCCCCTCCAAAAGTCCCCTGTTTGATTTTTTCTGTCCATGTACAACATTTTAAATCTATCCTTCACTGGAACACTAAAGATGAAAGTAGGGTTAGGACGTGAAACTGCAGGTGAGCGTCAAGAACAGCCCATGGGGTTATTTAAAGTTCAAATATCTTGACCAACGCTAACCTCTATAGATAACTTTTTCTGTGACAATTCAACCTTGTCCTCAAAGGGAGAATGTAAGGGACACTAAGTGGGACTCAGAGTGAGGCCAGGCACTGAGCACTCTACCTTCTCAAGAAAGCTCTGAACACCTCCCTCAGGCCCATCAGACAGGCCCTGCTGTCCCCATGGCATCATTCTTCTCCCCCCGAATTGATAAGAGGAGAGAGGGGAATCACCGAGGGTATGTGGCCATTAACCCTGGTATGTCAGCTTCGCTGGGTTGAGGAATTCTAATACATTCCTAGTGTGTCTGTTAGGCCGTGCGGCCGTGCCCTTGGGTGCTGTATCTGGCTTCTGGTCCCTTCCTCTCCGGCACTGTCCCCCTGCCTTGTTTCTCAGCTGCCACGAGCTGAGCAGCTCTGCTCTACCGTCTCCTGCTATGACGGTCCTGCCTCGGAGCCGGCTAACCCTGTACCGACTGAACAACTGTACAACATGAGTTCAATTAAGCCTTTCCTCTTTTGAATTTGGGTGCTGGGTATTGTGTCTCAGCTATGGAAGAGTGACTACTACAGAATACAAGCTTGAAGTTGTCTGGTCCCATTTGTGTTTGTCATCAGGCTTATTGGCCAGGCTCCTGGACCCAGCTCTGTTATAGCGCAAGTGGTCTAACAGTCCCTATTTCAATTCTTCTCCTCTTGCTGCCAGCCCATAGCTGCCACATCACAGTCTGTTTCAGCCTCTCCCACCAAAGCAGAGATTAGGCCCCATTTATCACTTTCTCCACAGCCCCCAGCAGAGGGCCTGGCCCATAATGGTGCTGGGTGTGTTCGTTGCATGCAGAAATAAATACATGAGTGAATGAACAAGTGAATGAATGAACAAGTTCAAAGGAAATAAACTTTGAATTTACCATCCAAAGTCCCCTGTCAAAGAGAAATGTTTTACTTAAATCTGTCATGTATCCTGACACTATTTAGTGTTTGGGGAGAGGCTCTTCCAGCTACATAGTACCTTTGGTCAAACCTGCAAAAGTAGTGCCCTTTGTGTGGGTGCAGCCCTGTGGGTCACAGCACGGTGGAAGAAGAAGGCCTTGTGAGAAGATGAAGGCGCCTTCCTCTGGGAAGATAGCCCAGACCGTTTTGTCAAGATTCAGATACAATCCACAATCAGCCCTAGACTGGGCACCTCTGTGCAAACCACACATTTCCAGGCTACAGAATTCCTTCCCTTTTCCTCTCTTCGCTGCTATGCCACACTTTCCCCCATTTCCCTTCTCCATCCTGGCCATTTATTCCCCGCTTGTCTTCTGGACCCCCTTAACCCACAGGTCCTCCCTGGCTCTCCCTACTTAACCTCTCTCACTCTCTTCATTTCTCATCTCTCATGGAGGTTTTTCTCTCCTGCATTTCCTGTCTGCTCATTCATCCTCTTGCGGCATCACACTGAGGAAGGGTTTCATATTGCACCTAACAGAAAATTAATGAAGGCTCAGGCAGTTTACATAACTTGACTGAGTTCCCACAAGCCTTAATGAACAAAGTCAGTAATCAGTCTCAACATAAGTGACTTCAGACATGAAGTTCTGATGTTTTGCTTCTGGCTAAAATTGAGTAAGAGACTTGGGTTTATCCTTCTGCCTGAAACAACAGCAACCAAAAAGAAATGAAATATACGAAACAACAGTTTCAAGACCCTGTATATCAAGTCACAAAGGATAGTGAGCCTGGAGAGATGAGAAATAGAATGAATGAACTCTACCACTATGTTATTGTGAGACACGGCTTAAGGAGAGGGAACTGAGGCAGGCCTGGAGATCTCACAGAGTTGAGAGGTCATATAGGCTAAGAGGCTGGGAATACTCAAACAGCCGGTTCAGAGGGCAGAATACAAGGGAGGAGACACATGCACAGAAATAGGACCCTAGTGTTCTGCCAGGAGACAACACTGGTCAGAATGCTGAATATAAAGTAGGGGCCTGTTACGGTTTCACCTAGCCTCATGGAGTCATATGCAGGACTTTGGGGGATGATTGGATTATGGGAGTTTATAGCTAATGTCCTCTTATGAGGTACAGCCTTATTGGAAGAGGTGTGACCTGGAAAGGTGTGTTTCCTTCCCAGGCTTCCCCCTTCACTCTCTGTTTCCTGGATGCCATGACAGGAAGCTGAGAGCTTGTCAGCTGTCCTCTTCCGAGGCCCTTCAACTGTGCCACTAATGCAAGGTCTAAAACTTCGAAAACATGAGCAAAAGTACAACTCTCCTCTTTTAAATTGTGGGTGTTGGATATTTTGCCCCAGCAATGAGAAAGCAACTAAGACAGAACCATTTGAAAGGGCTGGAGAGAAGTTATACCCAAACAATGATCATCACAAAACAGATAGTTCATGGGCATTGGGTGAAATATTCAATAGTGCCTCACTAGTGAGGTATATTTAGCCCTGAACTGAATACTGCCATGGACCCACTTAAATCATAAAAGTCAGAACAAAAAGGATCAAACTATTTCCAAGTAACTTCATCTTAGCAGGAAGCTCAAGCAGATTTATTGTAATAAAAATCTATTGTCTAACAAGATATAAATCACAAAATGTCTAGCATCCAATTACAGATTACTAGATCGTCAAAGAGGCAAGAAATATGGCTCAGATTGAGGAGAATAATTAATCAAGTAGCTGATTGGCCAAACTCACAACTGACCGCAGATTTTAAAATGAGCGGGAAAGACCACAAAAACGTGCCGTAGGTTAACATTCCACGGATATTAGCTATCATTCTTATTTCATTTCAGGGCTGGGGATATAGCTCAGTGGAATAAGTGCCTGCCTAGCAAGCGCAGGGTCCTGAGTTCGATCCCCAGTGCCGCCAAAAAAAAAAAAAAAAAGAGTGGTTAACTTATTTCATTTCACCTTCAGAAGAGTTTACCTCAAGGAGGATATATCATCCACATTGACAGAAAGAAAAACGGAGTCTCAGTGGTGGAGGAGTTTAACCAAATTCCCTAGGAGCTTCCTATCGCAAAGGGCTAGAACTAGTTCCTTCTCTACCATATTTCAGCATTTACTTTTGAGCTGTAGTTAAAAGAGCTTCACACACCTGGGCATTGCCACATTCAGGAGCTAGTTACTATCATTAGCATGGAATGGGGTGAGGGGAGACATAAAAAAAATCAGAAATACTATACAAAGAGAAAGAGAGGCTATTCAGTTTAAGAAACTTACACGTATGATTTGGAGGATAGAATAAGAATCAATTACTCTAACCCATTACATTGAGACCTATTACTGGAAGAACTGCACATAGGAAAATATATAAAATTATTAGTTTAAAGCTTGTTTGGGAGAGTCAGGTATGCTGGTAAAAATACTTGCCCACTAGCCGCTATTGGGCCACTGGAAATAGATTGGGTGGAATACACAATGGCCTGGAATGTGATACTCTTGTTATCCTATCCTGTTACCACAATTACCTTTTTAAAAAATACTTCTCTTCCAGCTTGCGGCCACTAAAGCCATCAGAACTTTCTTCTGTGCCACTTCTTCTTTCCTGTACAGGAGTGGTTACTTCATTCAATAGCCTTTTCCCACCCGTTTTTAGAAGATAATATTGCCTTCACAAACAATTCTATTCAACTGTCCTCTGAAAAAGTAATGGGCATACTAAAAATTCATCCTCTAAACTGTTGATGAAGGTATTAGGTGCCTAGAATTAAATTTTGTGAGACAGAAATCAACAACATACTCCCATATCCAACTTTCCATATGTAGAATTCAAATTTCTGTAGTTTGCTATCATGAGTGCATTTTTTAATTCACATAGTGGTAATGCTGCCCAGGCAATGTGTTCAATTTTAACAGTAGCATTTTTAGCTGTTTTGTTTGATTTTATAATTTGAATTTGTTTGATTTATGAAAAATAGAATAATGGTGATTTCTATTTATACATGTTTATCTACATATACCTTTTCACCTCTTTGGATTTTTCTTCCAAAATCACAATTTAAAATACAATAAAGAAACAGGAAAGAAAGAAAATATAAAAGAAGACAATAGTTTAGAGATATCAACAAACTTTGGGAAGAAGACAATGAATAAATGAATGAATGGTTTCTGACTAACAGAAGAGACTCCATTAAGCAAGCCTGCTTATTCTAGTGATAGAATTACAGAATACAAGACAACAGGTAGTTCTAGAAGTTTAAATGTGGAATGGATCTCTTAACTACAGTACTGGTTAAAAGTCTGCATGAGGGGCAGTTACAGCCTAGGTATCATCCATCCTCAGCCTATGTAGCCTTGAGACTGCTCTTCCCCACCCCAATCACAGAGAGGTACTTTACTGCCCAGAAATGAAAGCAGAGAATCTCCAGGTTTCTGTCTTAGTTGCCTTTCTCATTGCTGAAGCAAAATACCCCGCACCCCAAGTTAAAGGAGGAAAGGATTATTTGGCTCAGTTTGTAGTGGTTTCCATTCCTTATTGGCTGGCTCCAGGGCAGGGTGGCATGGCAGAGAGACAGTGCAGAGGAGAAACAGTTCATGGCAGGCAGAAGACAGCAAGGCACCAAGCAGCAAGCAATAAGTGACAACTGTCCCTTATATTTTATCCAGGCTACCTGCCTGTAGGCAGGTAGAACTCAAACTCAGGGTTGTGCAACCTTAATCCTACCAGAACCATGCCAAACCAATCAATGGACTAGTCACACTCTTAACCCCCACATCACACACTCTAGATCAAGTTACCTCTGAAAAGCCCCACCTATGAACAGATGAGGCTTTGGGAGGACATCTAAACACAAGCCATAGCATTTGGATATGCCAAATGTGGGAGGGAGGCACCAAATTGATGAGGGACTAACCGAAAATTGGCCTTCTGAATAGCCATTTCATATATACATATACATATATGTATATTTTTAATTCAACAGTGCTGTCAGAAAGACATGCCTCTTGGACCTATCTACCACTCCCAGAGGAAGCCAGGAAGATTCCCCATTGGAGAAATTGAACATTACATGATAAAAGGCCTAGAGATACTGACATTAGGGAGATTCCTGATAAATCTCAGTTTTCTATGGTTTTCCTATGGCTCATTAACACCAGGAACACAAAATTTCAATAAGGTTTTTATGGATTCATTCTTTTTTAATTAACTTCCAGATATCTGAGAAAATCTGCTCACTTTAAAAGCAAAACCTAAAATATATATGAAGAATTTAGAAGAAAGACAATGCGGGAAGTAAAGAAGTAAATTTGTAGAGAGCTATAAATAGTATTTCTAAAGAGACAAAAATGTATTGCACCTATCAAGTAATAATACAATGTTATGGGAACAGAGCATTTAGAAAATGAGAAAGAACACAACGCAACTGATACGCAAAGTCAAAAATTGAAAGATGAGTTGTCTGGTTGGAAAAAACAGACTGACAAATGATCTCTAGAGTAGAATAAAAATACACAGCTAAAATAGAAAAAAGGTAAGAAAATAAGTCTGTGAAGCACACACCAAAAAACAAACAAACAAACAAAAAACCCAGGAAGAGAAAATAGAAGGAACAAAGGAGAGGAAAGGATCAACAAAATAACTAAAGAGAACTCCCCAGACCAGAGGGATGGAGAAATGTGAAGACTTCCCGGGTGGGGGGGGAACACATACATTCAAGAAATCAGAAATCATACTTCTGAAATGCAGTGCTACAAACTCTAAGGTATTGGAATAATGACTTCAAAATTCTGAGTGAACATCATTATTTCAGACCTGGATTTCTATACAGCTAAACAGCTATACAGCTATTTCTATACAGCTAAACAGCTATACAGCTAAACATTTAATTAAGTTAGAAGGTACAATCTTACTAGGTAAGATCTGAAAACAAAACCACCAATAAAAAAACAACAATGAACAAAACTACCTTTTATATCCTATTTCCCTAGAAGGTCCCAGCCAGCTGTAAGTAGCACACCCTAGACAGGAGTGTGAGGGTTCTGGAAGGGTAGTTTCAAGAAAAACAAAAACAAGAACAAAAACATATAAAACTGATACACAAACTGATGCTGACCATATTGTAAAGAGTGTCATATTTCTCCTGGAAAGTTTGGGGATCAATGTGTGACAGTTACATGAAAACTAAGCTACAAGACACTTATTTACTGTAACTTCTGTTTATTTAGAAATAAAAATGTAAATTCTGATTGGCATATTGTTTATATAGTTCTGAAAGT
The DNA here is from genome assembly GCA_004027595.1 of Dinomys branickii. NCBI lineage: Eukaryota > Metazoa > Chordata > Mammalia > Rodentia > Dinomyidae > Dinomys > Dinomys branickii. The sequence goes on from PVLD010006353.1 coordinate 67,468, forward strand.
TGCTTTACTAAAAATAATAGTGACATAATTCTTTTAATAGACAGAGGGTTAGGAAGCATGCCAATGGTGGCAGTGTGGTGATATAAGAGAACTAAATAGTTGTTTTCTAAAACTGGAGGTAAGTAAGCAATGTCTAAGACAGAAACACCAAGAAGTTAGCTGTATAAACATAGGTAGAAACACAGGAATAAAAAGCAGAAGAGACAGCTAAAACATTTTTATGTAGTTGCCTCACAGAGCAGGCATTGAGATGAGAAGTTATAGTAACATTTGAATGTGTGTACTGTATATATGTTTACTTTTATATATAAAAATTTAAAGGACTACAGAAGAGAACATGAAAATGCTTTTTTAATGATAGGAGGCCAAGTTGTCGTTCATTTAATAGATAAAACAAAGGTGGAAATCACTGGTATGCTAAAGTGGTCAGTCTTTAGCCTAAGTTAGGTGTCTACTGGGGCTAATATAATGCACTATGTGTCAAATTGTAAAAGAAAAAATTATCAAAATAAAATGCCAGAAATAGATCAAGGATTCTGTCTGAAAGGCATGGTGAAAGTATGATCTTTACAATATTTTCAACACTCTGAAAATAAAACTCCCATCATACACACAGGTCCATTTCTTCTCTAATATATGTATACTTTCCAGACATACTTTTTAGTAATACATTTATGTGTAGGTGGAGGGAAAGTACATATTATAGTCTAGGTAGCTTGCTTCTAACCAAGATCACCCGAATTTTCTTTTTCAACAATACACTCTTTTTTTTTTTAACAGATGAAAACAAAATGTTATTGGAATCAGTTATCTTTCCCCACTGAGGTATAAAATCTATATAGAAATTTGACACTATACTATAACAAATTGTACCTCCCATAGTTCAACAATAGACTTCGAATTTCTCTTTTTCACTTTTCAAAGACTCATCCTATTAAGGCACTATTCTGATGCAATTTGTGGCAAAGAGGCCCTTATAATTATGAGTTACTTTGGATTTCTACAGCAGAAGACTCTCATCTTAGTCCTGTTGCATATTTCCAGGCTAGAAAATATCATCTTTCTCAGTTTCTCCTTGGCATCTGAGATCATGGTTTGCCATTGCTAGTGGACTAGTGGGCTATTGCTAGCTCCAGATCCTATTCATACGACTTACTGTCTTCCTGCCCCAGGCACGTCACCATCAACACTGAGAACAGGCCATTGTCTCCTTTATAAAAAAGCATAAGAGCAATTGTCAAGCTTGTCAAGCATCTTATAATCACACTGTGTGTTTCAACTAGAGATTTCCAGCAAACCCAAACTCTCCCTATTTATCTTGATTCCTCCAGCAAGTAGGTTTCATCTTAGTTCAGAGGTCCCTTGTGGCATCATTGTATGGCATGGAAGTAGACTAAGCTTGGCTTTAGTTCCATCTCTAAAAACATCCCAGTTAAGAAGGGTAACAGAGGGCAGCAGGGAGGACAATGTGCTATGAGACAACTGGGGTTGCCAGAAGATGGCAGGCAGAGACGGAATGTGTTGAGCAATTTTGTTTGTTTACTCTTGAGTTCTTTTATAGCCAGAGTTGCATCAGGGCAATTTTTTAGGAAGCTTTTACAACTTGGTAGTGAAAGAATCATCCTCCTCCCTATGTTGTGCACAAATGTCTGCTGGAGCTGGGCCTTCTTCCCTCTCAATCATGTCAGGGAGAACAGAGCTGAAAAGCTTTCATGATCATCTGAGTGCTTCAAAAAGTTGCTTATAAGTGTTTCTCTGCACATCTTGTGAAATTTTGAAAGGTCTCCTTACTAAGTGCAGAGATCCAGTTAATCTCCTTTAGGGATCCTCCCTTCCTTCTGAATGAGAAGCTCCTTGAGGATGGTAAAAAGTCATACACAACTTGGCATTTGACACAGTGTACAACAAATGCTGTACCCACACCGGCATATATTTGTATGAGTGGTAAATGAATAAATGAAGATGATGCTGTAATTTGAATAAGGTTTGTCTCGTCCAAAACTCATGTTGAAGTCTCATTGCCATTATGGTGGTGGTCGGGACTGGACCCTCTAAGAGGTGATGAGATCATCAAGAGGAGCGACGCATGCTTTTCCCTCAGGCCTGGGTCAGTTCTCACAGGAATGGGTACTAGATTAGTTGCTACAAGAACATGTTATAAAATGATTCACTCATTGTTTTCTCCCTTGTGTATGTGCCTGCTTAGCCTTCTGAAGCTTTGACATAGCAGAAGGCCCCCTCTAGCACCATGCTCTTAGACTGCTGGAAACTGTCAGCCAAATAAACTTCTTTTCTTTATAAATTACCCAGTCCTGGGTATTCTACTATAGCAACAGAGAAGGCACTAAGACAGATGTCTAGAAAGATGTCTTTTTTTCTTAAATATTAAAAAGTGATTGCTGCCTAGGATAAGAATTAAAAATTATAGTTACCCTTCTTTTCCATTGCTAGCATAGTAAAATCCAAAAAGAGTGGCTTGTACATAGTTTTTAAGCAAACAGTCCCATAATAAATTTTCTCCCCAAATGAGTGTAGCTAGAGATTAAACCAAATTAAAACTTCAGACATTTCTGAACTAAAATAGGCCAGTAATCTTGTTTTAGGTTCCTGGTTTTATTATCTCCACAGGAATGCCAGAGTCTAACCCTCAATGCACTTAGCAAACTCCTATTCATCCCTTGAAATCCAGCCCAAGTGTCACCTGAGAACCCTTCATACCACTGCCCTACCCCCAGATTAAATAAAGTTAATCACTACCTTTTATGCTCCCTTGTAGCTGGAATATGTTTTTATTGTTATAACCAAATCACCGAATCACAATTTATTTTGTGAGGTCCTTGAGAGCAGGGATCATGTCATATTTCTCTCTAGCTTCCTTTGAGCTGATTAGTGTCTCAGAGTAGTCAATAAATGTTGCTTGGGTTGAATTTGATGGTAATAGGGAATGTTTTCTTGCTTGTGAATTAATTATATGAAATTTTATAAATATGTAAGATGACTTCATTTTTAGCGATATGGCTAACAAATTACCTTTACTAAAAGATAAAATTACATGAAACTAGGGTGTCTTAGAGCTTGCTAGACATATGGCCATATGGTATAAAAACTGCATAACACTAGCAGCTGGGATTTATCTAACATGACAAAGTGAGGTGGTGTTGGCATTTGAAAGAAATGTCAAACAAAACCGTGGTGGGAGGGGTTGTTTAAATTAATTTCAATTGCCAAAGGGAAGTGATTTGTTCTGACTCTGATATTCTTTTCCTAGCACAGATCTGGTCTCATATCTTCTGGTAATTGGTTTATTACCTTTGGGTATTTGGCCTTTTTTCACATAAGTACTAAACAATTTACTATTAAAATACTGTGCATGGAAGCAAATGCCCATAACCCCAGTATATACGGAGGCTGAGGCAGGAGGATTGATAGTTCAAGCAATTTAGCAAATTGGCAAAACCCTGTCACAAAACTTTAAAAGTAACAATAATGAAAAGGCTGATTATGTTGCTCAGTGCAAAGGCCCTAGGTTTAATCCCCAGTACTGAAAAAAATTTCCTAGCATGTAAATTAGATTCTTAGAGAAACTAGTAAGATCACTAGGACACAACTACTTCAAAAGCAGTAAAAACTATAGGGATTAATCCAATATAGGTGAAGAGAGAATAGGGATATGGGAATGGGGTATTCTTTTTAAATCGGAGAAATAACACATGCAATATTATAGCATTTCATCAATTCACTTGTTCATTCAACAAATTTATATAGAGACTCATCAAACACACTGCTCTGGTGATGGCATGCAGCAAGATCTCCAAAATGGTTCTTGAGGGGATATAACAACTGCTTAAATTACACACCCTTTCTTAAGAACTTAATTGACTGCCTTAACTTTTGATTGCTGAGACATAAAAAAACATCACAACAGCAGTCCTAGAAGGATGGTTAGCATAAAGTTTAACTCAGTCCCATGTGAATTGGATTAGCTCTAACATTATTTCCCTAATTGTATATATCACAGTGAACAGAACTTAAATGACAAAGAAGCCCAAGTATTATCAAGGCTTATAGGCATAATGTTCAAATCTGAGTTTGCGTTTGCTCTTGAGCTGTATTCTGATAAAAAAATAAGCAATTAAGTGTCTAGAATCTGGCTCCAAGTTTTTAGGGTTTGTGTGTGTGTGTGATACTGGGGATTGAACCTAGGGCCTCTGCACTTAGTTACAGCTTCAGCCCTTTTGTGTTTTATTTTGAGTCAAGGTCTCACTAAGTCACAAAGTTGCCCAGGCTGTGCTCAAACTTTTGCTCTTCTTACCTCAGCCTTCCAGTGTGCTAGAATCACATGTACGTGCCAGCACACCCAGATCCTTCTGAGCTGTATCCTATTTTTGAGAATCTCCAAAGCAAATTACTAACATTGGGGTGTTCATCCAAACCCACAAGCTGTCGGTATGAAAACATTAATTTTGTGCCTTCTATGTCTGCAAGGCAATAAGCATGCCAAAAGAGTGTAAGTTATGGCTTCTGCCTCACTGGGCTTGTAGTCTCTTAAAGAGTGAAGTATGCATAGGAGATAACATTAGGTGCGGAGGCAAGAGGCTAAATACATCATAGACTATAAGTTCAGGAATGGATGCTCTGGATGGGGAAACAGGGGAAAGAGAAGTTGACAAAGGCTTTAAACAAGTGGACTTTGGGCAAAGGATGGGAGGGAGACGGGCACAGAATGGGTAACAGCAGGGAGGAGGAAATGTGAATGGTACTGTAGAATATTGAAGAGGCCCTCTTCATTATGACAGAGTGTTGGCACAGAACAGAAGTTACAGACTGGAACCTGAAGGCTGACTTGGGCTGCTGAAGTTATTGTTGGGCCTGGTCATTCAAAAACTGGTAGAATTCACATGGAAATTTGGATTTCTGATATTCTCTTAAAAATGGGAAAGTTTGGTAGCAATGGCCCTGCATACCTGGAAGGCAGTAATCCTCTGAAGCTGATTATGACACACTAGGTAGGTATTCCACCACGCCACCTGCCCTGTCTGCTCCTTTATTTCCTCTGCTCCATGTTTACAAGTATCTCACCAGTTGCTTTTTGCTAGGTTCTGCTCTGGTAACAAACACTCTGGAAATCTCAGTGACTTGTGAGTACAGTATGAAGTTTTATTCCTTAGTCTTATTACAAATCATCTGTTTTAGACACTTTCTTGTCGCTGAGACATAACTGACACCTGAAAATTAAAGGAGGAGAGGTTTATCTTGGTTCACAGTTTGTAGAGGTTTCAGTCCATAGTTGGCTGGCTCCAGGGCATCTCAGCATGGCAGAGGGGCATGGCAAAGGAGAAACTGCTCACGGCCACAGGAAGCACAACCCTTCAAGGCCATGTCCTAGTGAACCACCTGCTCTCAATATCACATTTACCTCTCCAAACCTCTACCTATGAGGTCATGAGGCTTTGCAGGGACATCTAGCTATAAACCATTACATCAGCAGCAGTTAGTTGGGGTCTTGCTCATTCTGAGATCCAGGCTGAAGGGGCAGCCCCCCCCCAGGACGCACCATCCTCAGGGTAGAGGCGGGAAGAACAATGACAGGAGGAGAACAGCTCTCAAATGTCTGCTCAGCCATGGCATATGACACTACCTCTGAGGATATGTTTGGTTACAGCCTGTCACAGGCCTACCCTGGCATCAGTGGCATTAGGAAAAACAATCCTGCCACAGATGGGTTCAGCAGCTGATTGAGAACATACAATACACTCTTCAAAGTTATTTGGATATATTCCTTTCTTGAGGAGAAAATATTTTGAAGTGAAGTAGGAGAGAGAACTGGAGAGCTTTGAACACCAGCTACAAGGTCCCATGACTGACAGCAAGTTGAATGTGCACCTAAAACAAACAAACAAAAAGATCCCAAGGAAAGCATGAGCCTGGGAAACAGGGGTCTTCACATATGCCCTTCCAAGAGCCACTGAACTTGACAGAAGCTGATAGAAGGGGAGGAAAGGGCTGGATCCCTTTGCTCCTGCCTATTTACAGCAAAGGACAGAACACTTTGTCACCTTGGAAACAACCAACAAAGGCAGTGTGTAAAGCTGTAAGAAGTCCCTGTCTGCTCTCTCAGAGGTGACTCAGTCTAAGCAGTGGGGTGGGGTATCTTGCCACTCAACTGCCCAGGGTCCTGGGTATTGTGTAGTTAGATAGGTTGCTCTAGTTGGAAAAAAAAGCTATTTGGCCTTTGATGGCTACAGCTAACTGTACAATTTCTATCTTCTTGTTCTTTGTATTCAAAGATAACACTGCCCACAGAGGAGAATATGGCCACAATGTCCAAACCTCTGACCCATACTGGAGATAGTACAGTCCTCTGCTGTATAAACTCTTCTTTCCAAACCTCATTGCAGTCAGTGGTTTTGCAGCTAGAACCACTTTTACTTTGAATTAGCTGTAACCACCTGGTGGGTTTTGCTGTCATTTTCAAAGATCATTTTGTGCCATTCTTTGCATATGCATAGCTATTAAGCAGCTCACATTTCTATACTGATTTGCACACAAGATAAACTAGAAAATTCTTCAAGAGGCTGACTTCTTTCATCACAGGTTGGAGGTTCTAAATTTAGTATAATAGAAGTCACAATTATTACAGTGTCTTTCTGAAGGTTTGATGTGATGTGGTATGTCATGTTCACACCATACTGGCACTTTCCAAAAAGTTCTTGGTCTTTGAAACAGCATTTTGAGCTTCTTGCACTTTCCAGAGATTATTATCAACTAGGTAACAGCTCACAGCAGAAGATAGCCCAGCATGTCTTTAGTTCATCTGTGTAACATGTAAACATCACAGTACTTACCTGCTGGAGGCCATTCCTATACAAGGTTCATAAATTATAGCAAATTTTACATGCATTTTGCTAAGAAAACTTCCAATTTTGTTTCAGATTAAACATTATCAGGCTCAAAACCTTATAATTAATTTCATTTCCTTCAAATACCAAATTTCAGAGTAGCAACTTGTCTCCCTATATATTATCATTTAATGGCAATGGTAACAGGTTGAAGAAAAGTGAGTTTTGGTCTATTTATGCATTACTAAAGAGCCAACTTTCTAGCCTAAAAGACTTTTAGTCCAGTTAAGAAATAGCAAATATTTGATAGATGTGTTATCAATCCTAACTCTATTGTGGCAGATGTAACTAATCAATCATAGACCTGGGCCATAATTCTCAGCAACTTTTTACTTTTTTTTTTTTGAGACAAGGTCTCACTATGTAGTACAGAGTGGCCTTGAACTCATGGCAATCCTCCTGCCTCAGGCTCCATACCCAGCACAGAGTCTTTTTCAATACAGGCAACTGATGAGAGTTGGCACTAAAGTTGGAAATCCTTGTATGACTTCAGGTCTAACTCTATGGAGATAATATATGAAAGTTTCTTGTAAACAGTTCTATGTTGCATGGATATAAGGTGCTATTATTGTTATTACTATTGCATTAGCTAGTGTTATTGTCCAAGGAAACTGTACAGATTGTGTTCAGACTACATGGGGTGCTGATGGTGATTTGTATCTTGCCAATATCACCTACAATTGTTATTCTAAGAGCAAGCATGAAGAGAATTGGCCCCTGGCAGTCTTTAAGCAAGCATATACAATGAAAGCAGTTCCAAAACACAGGGTAGGACAATCTTGGAGGGCCTAGGAATTTCTGTCAGGGAGACATGCGGATTTGGAGTTGAAGCCTGGTTTCACCTTTTAATGTGTCAGTGCTTACCACTCAACTTCTCTGAGCCTCAGTTTCCTCATCTACAAAGTGGACTTTACAAACTCCTTTTAGAGTTGTTGAAATTTTAAATGTATAAAATAAAAAAACAGACTCATAAGCTCTTCTCTATAAATGTTAGTTCCTATGGCTGAAAAATTAGCTTATGACAAGCATTTCAGGACTTTTGATTCTCTTCTATCTTATCAAAAGACTGATAAATTCAAAGAGTTACAAAACACTTACAGTCAGAAGCAATATTTTTTTTAGCGCAAGAGATGAGTACCTGCACTTACTTAAACCATCATCTTCTTTCAAAACAAAGAGCTGGAGTCCATGTCCTCTCTAAGAGAATTGCCTTGTCCATCAAATAAGATGTTGTGATTTATTTTTATTTAAAACAATTAGAAATTTTAAGGGAGCAATAACTCAAAACTGCTAATGCTGTGGGGTGACATTTAATAAGAAAAAATGCTATGACTCAAAGTAACATTCTCCTGTTTCTGTGCTAACCTCTGAAACTGTCATATTATACATATACAATACTTGATCATGTAGATGAGGTCTTTGCAAATCCTTCCAATAATGTATATGTGACACTTTTCAGAGTGATCTTTGTTCATGCTCTGAGTACCTCATTTAGAAGCCTTCCATTGCTTAATATGAATACTTCTACTTCCACCTCCAAAAATTAGAATTTCATTTATTTATTTGACAGGCGCTCAACTTTGTAGTACAAATTGGCTTTGACCTCATTACATAGCCCAGGTTGGCTTCAAACTGGCAGCAATCCTCCTGGCTCAACCTCCTAAGTGCTGGGATAGAATTGCTTCTAAAACTAAAATTTTAGCAGCTTTATTTTGCCCCATTACTACCCCTCATTTACCTACCTCATCTATGCCAAGTTTATTACATACAGGTCCCAAATGATAAAAGTTCAACTTACGATTTTTCAACTTTATGATGACATGACATGATACACATTCAGTAGAAACCCTACTTTGAATTTTGCTGTTTTCCCTTATAGTACAATACTCTCTTCATTCTGGGCAGTAGCATTAAGCCACAGAGCCTAGTCAGTCACATGATTTCCCTATGTCTCAGTTCCAGCCCATCTTAGCTCTGATCATTGACTATGGGGAATTTGGCCAAGGAGTGAACAGTTAAGCTGTAAAACAAAAAGCACACAGGCTTTGTGAGACCCAGAGTGGTTAAGGAACAAAAAGTTTAATGAGGCATGTTGTGCCCGGTTGTTGTCCTTCTCCTTTCTCAAAAAAACTGCTTAAGCCTTGAGACAGTTCCTTGCTCATAGTGTTTTCTTCTGTTTTTTTTTTTTTTTTCTCTGTTTGATATTTAAATAAAAGCCAGAGAGTTCTCAGCTTCAGGGCTATTCCTGGGAGTCTCTGTAACACTGTGTGCTCTCAGTTGAGATAGCCCCTCTGAGCCTTTCAGTGTTTAGACCAAGTCTCATCTCCAAGTAATCTTTCATCTCCTGTGCTGCCACAGTCACACACTGCAAAAACTGGCAATACAGTGAGCCTAGGAACCCATCTAGTGATCTAACAGGAGCCCTTTTAGAGACCTGGAAGAAGCCAAACTTACCAGTATATCTGGTGGTAAGTCCAATGTCTGTGAGGTTCATAAACCAGCACCAGCTCCACAGGTCATGGCCCTGGAGACAGTCTAATTCACCAATGAACCACTAGAGCCCTTCAGAATAGGCCTGAAAGTTGTGATCTCCACTGTAGAACTAGCATAACCCATATGAGCTGGATCAAATCATATTTGACTCTGACTCCAGAAGCAATCTCAAAGACTTACCAGAAAGAAACTTTAACTTGCTGAAAACAGTTTTAAAGACTGAAACAGTGACTTGCTCTTTCAAATGCACAGACATCAGTGCAAGGCTACAAGGAGAGCAATGAATTAGGTAAATGCCAGACCACCAAGAGAAACTCATAAAGCCCCACTAACTGACCCTAAAGAAATGGAAATACACAAATTTCTTCAAAAAGGATTGAAACTAATCATCTTAAACAAACAATAAATACAAGAAAATACAGGTAGACAACTAAATGAAATTAAGAAAACAATGAATGATCAAATTAGAAGTCTGGTAAAGAAATAAAAACCATGAAAAAGAATTAAACAGAAATCTTGAAGCTGGACAGTACAATAGCAGAACTGAAAAATTCTATGGAGTTTTAATGGCAGACAAAATTAATGAACTCATGAATGCAAATGATGGAAGTGTTCAAAGGAGAGAGACAAAGGGATAGAAAGTGTATTTTAAAAAATACTGCCTGCTTTTTTTTCCACAATGGGTTTGCCACAAGTAAATAGATGTCATAAAAACCACCACTAGATAAAAACCAAAGCAGGAAAAGACTCAGCCAACATTGTTATCACTGGACATGTACATTCAGGCAAGTCCACCACTGCTGGCCAGACTATCCACTAATGTAATGGGACTGACAAAAGAACTATTCAAAAATTTAAGAAAGAGACTGCTGAGGAGGGGAAAGTTCCCTTTAAGTTCTTGGGTGTTGGATAAACCGAAAGCTGTCACAAACATGACATCACCATTGACATCTCCCCATGGAAATTTCAGACCAGCAAGTTTCATGTTACTATCATGTGACTTTACCAAAAACATGATTGCAGGCACATTTCAGGCTCACTGTGCTGTCTTGGCTGTTGCTACTTCTATAGGTGAATTCAAAGCTGGTGTCTCCATGAATGAGCAGACCCATAAACATGCCCATTACATCAAACAGTAGTAGACAGATTACATATTATTCTCAAGTGCACAGAGAACATTATCCAGGATAAAGAATAGGCTAGGTCACAAAAAGTCTTAACAAATATATGAAGAATAAAAGCATTTCAAATATATTCTTTGATTGTAATAGAATAAACTAGACATCCATAATGGGAAAAAATTTTTAGAACATTCACAAAGATGGAACTTAAACAATATGCTCCTGAACAACCAATGAACCAAAGAAGAAATTATAAAAGGAATTTTCAAATATCTCAAGGCACATAAAAGTAGAAACACAAAAAGCATACTAAAAAATAGTTCTAAGATAGAAGTTATAGCAGTAAACACATGCATCAAAAAGAATAACCTCAAACAACTTAATGCTGTACTTTAATGAATTAAGAAAAGAAGATCAAAATTAGCAGAAGGAACAAGATCAGAGAAGAAACAAATGAAATAGAAACTAGAAAGACAAAGGAAAATATCAATATTAAGAGTTGGTTCTTTGAAAAAATAACAAAATGGACAAATCTCTCACCAAAACTAAAAAAACAAAACAAAACAAAACAAACAACTAAAATTACCAAAAAAGGAGATTTTACAAGTGATACCAAAGAAATACAAATGATTATGATACTACTATTAATAATCACATGCCAAAAACTTGGTTAACTTACAGTAAATTGATTAATTTTCTAAAACATACAACCTGATTAGAATGAATCCAGACAAAATAGAAAATCTAAATAGACCAATATTGAATAAGGAGATTGAATTAATAATTTTTAAAATCTCATCAAAGAAAAACCCAGGATCAGATGGCTTCATGGCATCTATGTCTAGTTAGCCCATAAAGGTTTGCATATAAAGCACTCCTAGAAATCAGTAAGAAGTTAGATAGTCTTGTAAGTCTTTAGGGAGATGTCAATTAAAATCATGGTAAGAAATTCCTACTTTTTCCATGGGAGATTCAAAAATGGGTCTATCAGATTATAAGAAGGATCCAGACAGGGTCAAGATAAAGATTCTCCTTTTAGTCACAGCTTGGGACAGTCCAGAGAGTGAATGATAGAATTATTCTACAGCAATTTCTTAACATTATTTTTGGTTGGTATACATAATGGTGAATAAGTCGTTTAGAAAACTACATAGGATTTCTGCCATGATGATTGTCAAACTATTCTCTGTTATTCCATTTGCTGTCTTCATCAAGTCCTAAAAGAAAAGTACTCAGTAAACAAGATGTTAGAGAGAGATTCTGTAGTGGATGAGTTTCCGCAGTGGCACAGAGTGAGCAGCTTCTTTATAGAATGAGGTCCAAACTGTTTCTTTTCCTGGGTTGCATGTAGTCCTGCACTAGGCCTGAATCCTGTACAGTGGAGATAAAATGAGGACTGCCAGAGGCTGAGTGTATCAGTCACTGTTTACTAGAGAAACAGATATAACTCAAGATATACAAATATGTTAGAATTCATAGGACGGGTTTACAGTGGCCACCCACAGACTCAGATGAGGAAGAATGCAGAGGGTCTGTCTACACACTGGAGACTGAAAGATCCAGTCCAGGGTCTGGAGCTCTTTGCAGTGTCCCGTGCGAGTCCCTATCAGGAAGCTGGTGGGTCTGCAATGGAAGGCTGAAGAATCTACACTGGAAGCCAGAATGTCTGCCGGACGCCAGGAAATGACTACCAAGGGAAAGCAAAGAGTGGGGCCCCTTTGAATAAACAAGGGCAGACTCCTCCTCCTTCATCTCCCCTTTACACCATCCGGGCGACAACTGCCCCAGGGCGGTCTGCCCCAGGGTGTGGAATTGCTGGGTTGATTTAGTTAAGTTTCTCTTACTCCAGTTGACACAATCAAGCATCCATCGCAGTGGGAGAGGCTAGAGCCCACAGGCATGCTTTTCCAGAAAAGAACTCAAACCTAGTTTTCAAAAAGAAATGGGATTTTTACAAACCACTGCTCCATATAATGCTGGGATTTTTTTTTTAAAGAAGAATTTAAAGGTTTTGGAATGCACATTAGAGTGCATGACGGCCCAGATTCTAGTTAAGTGTGTCTGTTGGACCCATCAGCTGACAGCCCCAGCCATCTGTGTTCCTTGGTGTACATGTTAGAGAGGGGCACTTGAAGACATCTGGGGTGGGTACCCAGAGAAGAGAGTTAAGAATTGTGCGTATTCCCTGGCTAACCTGAAGGGAGAGAAGAGACAATTTCAGGCAGAAGGGATAGTTTTCAATAAGTACTTGGCAGGACCCAAAGTACAAGCAGTGATGATTCTTGGCCAGGGGGTGGATTTTGACACTTGTAATGGGACACTTGTCCCCATTTCAGGTAGATAGCCAGCATGCCAAGATCACAAGGGTTTGGTATGTCAAGGGGATTGTGCCTGTAATAGTGCCAAGAGGCAGTCTTCTCCTGCCTGTCAGGACAACAGGTGACTCTGTATAGAGTGGAACATGAAAGGAAGCTTCAAATGGGGGTGTTGATGTCTTGCTGTCATGGTGTGCTATGGATAGAAACTTTTGGATTATGGATGAGGATTTGACCTCATTTTTGTTCACAGGTTAGTGGCATCTTGAGACATCTGAAGTATTTGGTATCAACATTGTTTGCATGTTCTTTTAAAAATGTTTCAATTATAATGTACAATACCATTACCTATTTCATATCATGAGGAAATGGGATACTCTAAGTCAATTTTCCAAATAATTGAAAGAGCTCTTTAAGATTTAACACATTTTAATCTTCCTAATGTTAAACCTGCCATAACATACTACATAAACCATTCATTCATTCATTCACTCACTCATCCTTTTGTTGTATTGGGGATTGAATTCAGGGCCTTGCACTGAGCTGCATTCATACTCAGCCTTATTTTATTATTTTTTATTTTGTAATGAAGTCACTAAGTTGTCCAGGCTAGGCAACTTGCAATCTTCCTGCCTCAGCCACCCACGTGATAGGATTACAGGCATGTGCCACCATGCCTGGCTATTTAGTACCTTCTTAAATAGAGGGGGGAAATGGATTTAATTATTCCTAGATGTCTCCAAGTTATCACAAGCATTGACTACTTTTTGTACAATGATACAGTAGGGCCCTCAGGATGGGATGATAAACCTAGGGCTGTCTTCTAAGATAAATAGTCCCAGAACCACTATTTTCTGAAGTCTTATACTGCCTTGTGGCAGTTTTCTTTCTTCCATTGTTATTAGACTGTCAGTAGCACTTCTTGCTTCTCTCAGGAGAAATTTACCTGATCCTCAAAATACTACTTCTCATTTGATATTTTTATCTGCTTTGGACTTAGAAATCATACGACTCTTGAAAATTCTGGCTAAAGGCAAAATAAAAAAATGAAATAAGAGAGGGAGGAAAGGAGGGAAGGAGAAATGAAAAGAGAAAAGAAAGAAAGAAAAAAGGAGGATCTAATATTTGACAGATGGTTGAAAGGGTTTGGATGAGAAGTACAAGTCTTTAAGAGTTATTTTGTCTTTTTGGAGGCATTTTAAAGTAAATTTTGGTCTTGGCTTTGTTCTCTCAAATTGAAGTTACTGGATAAAGAACTTCCAGAGAAGTGGTGTGTAGCATACATATAATTCGGATGCTGGGGAGACGCAAAGAGATAAGCATGGCTCTTCATCTTACTTCCATCTACATTATCTTATTCACTTCATGGAAGTTGTAGTTAATATTCTGAATTAATTAGGTTGTGTAATCAGTTTCAAAAGCATCATGGGTGGTGTATAAAATTTAATAATACATAAAACTTGTTATGGAAATTTAAAGTTTTAGGGCTTAGATGGAATTCATACATGAATTTTGTATGAAGAAATGAAACAAAATAGTTTTGTTAGAGTGATTTGTTTTATTACAAAAGAAAACACCCACAGCATCACTTAAATACTACCTCATTCATTACATGCAATACTTCCCAGCAAACTAATTTAAGGTGGGTTCCAGACTCAGTAAGTACCAAAAGGGTACATCACTGTCCCCCCCCCCCGCCAGCCTGCTTTCTTTTGGAAGATCAGCAAGCCTAGTACAGTTGGATTCCTAAAATAAGCATTATCATATTCAGAGAAGACTGGAAATCATAAATGATGTGAGCAATTTCCCTTGATTATGACAGGAAGCCTGCATATGTAATCTTTGTAGCGAATAAACATCTTCAATTTCTAGTATTATATCATCCAATTCCAGGAAAACATTATCATAATATGAAATAGATGAGAAAATAAATAGCAAAGAGAACTACTTGGCAATGAGAAATACTAAATTTTCTCTCTCCCGAGTTGGGGTAACCTGTCTTAGTGAGAAAAGCTGATGTCAGGGGTTCTGCATGCAAATTTCAGAGCCTGAGTGACTTTTGCCAAGTTACCAAATCTCTCTGAACCTTAGCTGCTCTGACCATCATCCTTTTCAAGGATGGTGTAAGCCTTAAATGAGATAAGATACGTTTAGTACATATCTCCACTCTACATCCCCTATGTTGAGAAACAGTGGTCCTACAGCCTGCTGGTCTTCATTTGCAGCTCTCTTAGTTCTTATTTTTATGAGACTCTGAGCCACCCAAATAGAAAGCTAGTGGTTGTCCAAGACTTCTCTCTCCTTTACCATGCTGGCTTGGAACAACTGGTATTTGAATTACAAGTTAGATACATTGGCTTTGCCTTTTCTTTTTTAAATTTTTTTTTTACTTAATTGAACTTAGGACCTTGTGCTTGCCAGGCAGGCACTTGTACCACTGAGCTATATCCCTGGTCCAGATGCACTGGCTTTGAAGTTTTTTGAGTTGTGTGTACTTCCCTGTGTGTACTTAGCCCACCCTGTTGCCTGCACTATTGACTGAAATTATCTTTGGGGAAGAACTTATAGTTTTTCAATGAAATTATATATATGAGAATAAAAGAGCAAAAACCCAATCAATTGTTCATTTAGATTTATGGTATTATTTGTGCTCAAAATGTTGAGTTGGCTGGCTCTTGTGTCACTGGCTCTTGACCTGCCCACCAATGCAGGATTGGTCTCTGGATTTTTCCAGTGAGATCTTGAGGGTGTCTCGTGTGATCCTGCTACAACATGTAACATAGAAAACACTGAGAAAGTATCATGATCTCCATCTTACTGAGTAGGGCCCTAAAACAGGGGGCATTTGCATCCTCTGCATGATGTTAAACATAAAGGGAGAGGCAGCACAGGACTAATTTGAGTTTTAGCAGCTAACCATTGCTATAAATCTATTCCTTCCTCAAGTAAGCCTGACTAGTTATCTGTGGCATCTGCACTGAATATCCTTTTGCTTACTTAAGCTTCTCTCCCCTGCAGTGTTGCTACTGGTTGGTATAGATGGTCCATTTCTCAAAGCACTGCAGCTGTTTTTCTGGAATGGGCCTGAGTTCTCTCTTTCCTTTATGTATTAAACTGGCAGAGAAGAATCAAAGCTCCAATGTCCCACAGAAAGTTCCAAGAAATGTTCTTTATAGACAGGGCTGAAATTCAGCAGATATTCTCTGATGCAATACACAGGTGGCACGTCACGATGTCTGTCAAGGCTCACGCCAGTCTGGATGCTAGATGTTTTACATACCAACCCTGCTTCAAGAGCTACCTCTATACAGGACTGCGTAGTTAAGTGCATGTGGCAATCTGGCTGGAAGTTTAATCTAAAAAAGGGTAACAATGCTCAAGTCTTAGTCAACTATACTCTTACAAGACCAAGATGGACTTGGATACTCGCTCAAGCTGGCTGTATCAGGTTCAGTTCCGCCAGTTTTTCTCTCAGAAGATTCCTTATTTCTTCAGCAAACATATTTCTGTTGGTTTATCTCACCTCACTAGATATGTCCAGACACAGCTGAACACATAATGGTATACAGCATTTGAGCTCAATCTAGACACACTAACACCATTGATTATTGTGCAAGGAGAAAAATACAAGAAGAGATTGGAAGGATACACAACAAAATGATAAAAATGATTTCCTAAAGAGGAGGGGAAGTGGGAGAGGGATCAATATAAGACTTCTCTCTATTGCAAAATACTATCCTTTTGATTTTTAACTTATGAAGGTATAACTTAAAATTAATGAAATAATAGAGAACCCACCAATTTTTTTTCAAAAAGTATATGTGAGAGTGTGTGCAATACTGTGGAGACAGGAATTTTCAAACCCAGAGCTTGGTCCTTGGGCAATTAGAAACCACCACAGAGACAAAATTCAGGTGCATTAAGCACTCTGAGCATTAAGTCGAGACCTGTTACCCAAAGTATGGTAGATATTCTTCCCTATCTCCTTATTCTCCCAAGCAATGTTATCCACCTCAAAAACCGGTGCATAATTATAGCCAGGATGCTTTCTCTATACCATCTGCAAGAATAAACTAGATGAGAAAATAAAACTGTGAGGGATCAGAGAGACAGAGAGAGAAACTCCCCAGGCCCTTAACCTACTGCTTATTAAAAGTGTGTTTTGTGTTTTCTTCTCAGACAGTCAAGAACCTAAAAGCTGCTTTTGGAAAAGCGGGGGTGAGGGGCTCTTTGCTTGGGTCTTTAGATGCCCCATTGGTAACGAAATGTCCAATTGGCATCTCTGCTTTCATTGTCTCCTATATTACCTCAAAACTTTGGACCTACATATAATCATATCAATCATTTTAAAAATCTTTGTCTAAAAATCAATAAAACAGATGAGTGGATAAAGGAAATCTGGTATTTATACCCACGAGAGTACTACTCTCCCAAAATCTTGAGTCATTTGTAGGAAAATGACTTTGATGACATAATGTTAAGTGAAATAAACACACAAGCTCAAATATCACATTATCTGTCTTATATGAGAAACTTGAAATATAAATACATTACAGAGAAAAATATAAGAGGAAACGGAGATCTTTTGCAAAAGGGAAGGAGACCAAGAGGTGTCTGGAGGGCAGGGGAAGGTGATGAAAAACAGATGTGAGGTGGGTTATGAATATATACCAACTCACCATGATGAATGGAATCATTATGTGCTGCAAATATGTACTAATAATTTTTTTAAAAAATCACTTAAGAAATGTCTAAAAACTGGTAACACAAGGTTGATTAGCTCTAAATTTACATAACCTATCTCATCCCACTTCAAGTCCAAGGACATCAAGATAAGGGACTTACAAGAACATACAGCACCATCAGCATTTACATCTTGCTCCAACCCCCCTTGAAATGGCATGAAAAAGTCCTCGGTAACTGTCCTTTCAATCACATGAATTCCAGCAGAGCCTCTGCAAAACTGTGCCCCAAAGAGAAACAATCAAGTCATGGAAACCTGGATTGCCAAAATGACTTCTTGCAGGGCTACAAAACCAGAATTGATATAAGATCAATCATAATCTAGTCAAATTGGCAACCCCACAAAAGTTGAACCCTTCCTTTGGTTGACCAGTCAGATCTCCATCAGAGCTATGATCCTTCAGATCCTTAAACTAAAATCCCTTCCCCATTTTCTCTCACTTTTTATTTTTTCCTCTTACTTTCTAACTCCCATGTCTCTTACTGATGTATCCAAAATTCTCTTCTGTGTCCTAGGTCAAGACTCTGTCCAGACTGAGTCGAAGTCCTCATCTCCTCTTCAGAAGGACCTCCTTGGACTCTATCCAGTGACAGTTCTGGTACTTCCTTTTAGTGGTGCTAAATCATAAGCACTATTGTCTGCTTCCAGGGTACAGTCCAAGAGGTCAAGATCAGTGACTTACTCATTGTTGACATCTATGTGTTCTTCCTGGTTCATGGAAATTATTATCCTTCTCAGCCTGTTTCCTTTTCATTCTCCTTTTATGTTTTATATATCATTGCTGGGTATTTGGAGAAGAAATGTTTGTATTTGTGAACCTATTCTGCCAATAAAAGTCCTTTGCCTTTACTCTTAACCGTTACTATTGAAAAGCCCTTAAAAATAGTTTTTCTTGGGCCAAGAGAAGGAGGGAGGGAAGAGGGGATGAGTGGACAGGGATGTAAAAAGAAATAAGATGTATTATGTACATGTATCAACTCTCCACAATGACTGTAATCATTATGTACTGCAAATATGTACTAATAAAAATTAAAACAATATTTTCTTGCCCTAAAAATCTCAGTATAGAGTTACATTTCTTAGTTGGTAAAATCTATTTGAATGTTTCTAAATTTTACAGTATAAATATATTTTATAGAATTTAAAATCTCATTGATCATAAGATGTACCATTATTTTATGTACCATTAAAATGCTACCAATTAAACTCTGACACAATATTTCCTTATCAGACTTCTTGTATGATGCATCTTGATTTCACTGACAGATACTAAAATGTGAAAAAAATGTGCATCTTAGAATGGATAAGATATAGAATTATAGATGTTGGCTTGGAAGATTAAAAGGCTGAATTAAGTGTGTACTAATCCCAGGATGTTCCAAAAATCCAAAGGAAATGTTTTGCCTAAGGAAATCCCAAGCATAGGTATTCAACTGATGCTTGTGAGTACATGAACTTTTTTACATGGCATTGGATAATCCCTTAAACATAGATGAAAGTATGTAAGAAAAGAAATTTTAAATGTCACCATAAACTATGTCTGAGTCTTGTACTATAACATTAATAAAAAATAAAAAAAAAATGAAGAAGATACAGCCCAGACTGTGTATAATTTATACTCTAGTGAAACAGACTGATACAACATTCTTTGTCTGACAATCAGAGGACACATTAGGGTTGAAGGTGTAGATTAAGGGGTCACCTTCAGAGAGTTGAAAGTAAGAGGGTAGATAATGATACCAAATAGGCTTACTTGAAGAGAGGAACAAGGCAGGTCCTTGGAGAGTAACTACATTAGATGAGAAGAAGAGAATTCAGTGAGGAAAAACAAGACATGGGTTAGAGAGATAAAAGGAGAAATTGGAGAGCAATTTTTCACTGAGGCCAGAAGCAGAGATGGTTTTAAGAAGGAGAGAATGATCAACATCAAAATGCTGAGAGACAGCCCAAGATGAAGAGTGTACATGTCATCATGATTGGCTTTTAGGAGGTAATCAGTGACTTCCAATAAAGTAATTTCAGGAAAATGATTAGAGCAGATGTCAGACTGTAGTGAGTTGGTAAGTAAATATAGGGAGAGGTTAGAAAAAACTTATGAAATAGGATAGGAAGAGCCAATAAAAAAATAGGAAAGACAGAGATGGAATCAATAAAAGGGAAAAATTAGCATCCTAATGCAGGAAAGAAAGTGAAGGACTGAAGGTGTAGGTGCAGAAGGTAGGGAGGCTGGGGAGGCAGCTGGCAACCAAGGCAGTGAGCAGATCTACGGACCAGAGAGGAAAGGTAGAGAGAATATGCAATCAGGCAATCTCTAGTTCAGATCCCAGCTCTGTCCCTTACTGTGTGAATTTAGGTCATGTTACTTAACTCTTGCCCTTCAAATGTTAAGAAAAATTCTGAGAAAGAAAAACACCCCAAAAACATTTCTGCGTAAATATGATACATTTCTAAGAGCTTTTCCTTTTTATGATTTTAATGTAGGCTGATGACATAAGTCCAAAGCACAATTCTAGGAAAGAATATTACTAGGGGACAAAATGATGAATTTCAAGTCCATGGCTTTCTGACAGTTTGGCTTTTAAGAGTATCTAGAGGTGAAACAGCAAATGGATTTCATGTTGAATGCCAATGCTGATGAGATCCTAACAGCTGCCTGAAGCACTGGTGGTAAAGAATCATGTTAGAGCACAAGTCTAGGGTTAGTGTAAGAAAGGGTTATGGATTAAAGTTGGCCAGGGGGCCTAAAAGGGATAGTAGCAAAAGTAGTGTCATGTACTTGCTGATCCTGAATGAAAGGTGGGAAATGGTTGTGTAACTATCAGACAGTTCTTCAGAAATGTATTGAGCTTTTTGGTGAGTATTGAATTGTAAAGATTTCAGTGTACACTCTCTGAGAAGTAGAACTATTCTATATTGTACACGAGGGTAGAATATAAATTACAGCAGTCAGCCACATTCAGTAGGCATCGGTAGGTATGTCATCCTTTTATGAATGTTAGGACATGTGACCAAGGTACGATCATTAATTTAATAGAAAGCCTTGTCACTATTTGTCATATTCTACTCAAGGAGAACTATGGAAATATCAGAGGCAGCATCTGTTTAAAATCTTGGAAAATCTTCTAGGTACAGTGTACATGTGGACAAAACAGAGAGCAAGGCCTCAGTGCTTCACATCCAATGGTGATGATCATTTTATCTTGAAACTTTTTGAGTACTGGGCATTAAACTCAGGACTTTGTGCATGCTAGGCAAGTACTCTACCACTGAGCTACATTCTCAGCTCTTCAAAACTTTTTAAAGTTACTGTTTCTTCAATGATATATACACAGCATATGCATCTTCAAGCAATGAAATATCTCGTCTGACTCTTTCACAACAGTAAATTTCACACACCTCCTTTTACAGCAGTGATACCATGTTTTCAAACAAAAATTTTTAATATCACTGGCTGGAGAGGAATTAGAGAGCTTGTTTTCCTTTTTTTTGAGACAGGGTCTCACTATGAGTTCAGGCTGGCCCTGAACTCACCATGTAGTCCAGGTTGGCCTGGAACTCAGTGATCTTCCTGCCTCAGCCTCGCGAGTGCTGGATTACAGGTATGTACCATCGTACCTGGCCTCATGTTACTTGTAAACCAGCCATGAGAGCTGCATGAAGCATGGTTTGAAAATCTCTGCTGTGAAATTTGCCACTAAATGTGTCCTGAGGCCACTATAAATTAATGTGTTATATTAAATGTTAATCTTTATTAAAAGGTAAAATGTTGAGAATATTTATAAGAAGTGTTTTTAATTTATTCACCCAAGGAAATTACAGTCATTAAAATGTATTTACCAAAGTCTGGATTCTTCAATCTCTAACGAAAGTATGTTGCAGAACCCTTGCCTTTCTTAAGACATCTCTCAGAAATCCTATCCAATAATTTCTATTTTTTCCCCTGGCCACTGGGGACCAAACCCAAGGCCTTACACATGTGAGCTATACCCCTCACTACCTCTACTACTGAGCTATATCCTCCAGTCACCAGTAACCTCTTAAATTCTATAGCCAAAATTTAGTCATATGGGCACACTTAGCTACAAAGGAGCCTTGTGTGTTGCCCTTTAGCAGACAGATGAAATTATTCACATTGACACAGTAATATCTAGGCAGATCAACCACCACTCCTCAATTCTACTTCTGTTTTGTGTGTGCTTAACTTTTTATATGGATTTGTGTTATTACCACAATCAGGATATACAATTCTATCTACCCTCATGCCTATTCCTTATACTAGTTACACCTTCCCCTACCACACTACCTTGACCAGTTTCCATCACTACAGTTTTGTGATTTCATTCGTATTGTATGGATGGCTTCTTTCCTTGGCATACCTTTGAGATTAACTGAAGTTGTTGCATCTCCTAACGGTTTATTCCCCTTTTTGCTGAGTAGTATTCCATGGTGTAAGTGAACCACAGTTCTATTTACTCTCCTGTTGAAGGACATTTGCATCATTTCTAGTGTTTTGCTATTATAGTACAGTTGCTGTTTGTGTACATGTTTTTGTGTGAACATAAATTCTCATCTATGTATAATTTTTATTTTGATTAGATTATCTACAAGGACATTATTTGTTAATGTTTCCTCTTTACATTAAACTATGTAGGTCTTTAAGATTTTGCCTAATCCACAGCAAACAGAATAGTACAATGGTTTAAAATACCATTCTTTGCTTGTGTTTGAATTCCAGCTTTACCACTTAATAGTGTTGTGGCACTGGGCAAGTTACTGGATATCTCTATGCCTCAATTTTCTTATCCTGGAAAACTGGGAGATAAACAGTCCCTCTACCTTCCAAGGCATTTTAAAGATTTAAAAACAAATTCATACATGTGAGTTTGCTGAGGTCAGTGTGAAAACACTTTGTCATATACTTAGCACCTAGTAAAGTTCCCATCAGAATGTAGGTGTTCATAAATTTTTGTTGAATAAATGACTTCATCAGTTTTAAAACTCCTTGCATAACTATTTACTATTTTTTCTTCAACAAATATTTATGAACATCTTCTAAGCCCAGGAGTTGTACTAGGCATTGGGAACATAGTTCGACACCAGTGTTTTCATTGAGAGAAATGAAATGAAATGACTTACTGCAAAATCTTTTTCTCTCAGAACTATCCTTAAATAAAAATTCATTTCATGAACATTTCCTTCTACGGAAATGAAATAGTAAAGATAACTACCATACATAGTTTTGATGACTTTCTGAAGGTCATATTAATTTACTTTTTGAACCAGAGAGCAAAACTAAGATTAAGTACAAGATAGGAATTTTAGTAAGGGCATGAGAGTTCTTTTCCTTAGTGGAGATGTTTTCAAATTCGCTGCCCTTAAGAGCAGGGGTATATACTTAATTTTACTTAAAATAAGGTTGATGATCCTGAAACTTTCCCTGTAATAAGAAACGCTGGTGGATATAATTTAGGCCATTATTTTCAGATTAATTGTAACAGTATTAAATTTTGCACTTCCTTAACTGTGTTGGTTGGCATGGCTTGAAATAATTAGATTATAGGGTGGTCCAATTATTTAGTTTGAAGAGTCATGCCTACGCCCTATAGCTTAATTACCCCGAATTAATCAATCTCACCACAAATCTTTGCCTGTCACTGACAGTAACTTTATACTTACGCGGTTGAAAATTTCGGCAGTTAAAATAACTGCTGAGTTTCACTCAGAGAACCTGCAATTTTATCCAATTTAAACTTCAGTCATATCTCCCTTGAGGATAGGCTAGGTCTGAATTTCAAAAAACTTTTCGTTGCTATGAGTTTTCTTTTTACTTTTAAAACTAAAGAAAATCTTGGGACTTTATTAACAATGAATTAGTAAAACAATTAGACATGGATTTTTGTCCGGGGAATTTTTTTTTTTTAAACTATGAAATCTAAAGAAATATCAGCAACATTTTGACTACTCCTAAAGATATTTACGGCTGGAAATTCCCCACTATCCTATTAACTCTGAGAAACACAGCAAAGTAAAATTCACGATGCTACTGCGGATGCCGACATTTTTATTAGGTCACGGAGTTTACCGCCTGGTGTTAAAAGAAAGGCGAGCCAGGGGGAGTCTGCGGCGTGTGGGGGCTGCGGCCGAGGGCAGGGAAGCGAAGGGGGTAAGATCGCGACTCAGGACGCCCAACCCCAGAAAGCCGGCTGGGCGTTGGGAACCGTAGGGCAGAAGCGGTTCTTGCTAATTAAAGGACCCAGGACGCTGCCCTCTCGGGGCCCGGGCCGGTCTGCAGCACTGGGAGAGCCGTGGGCGGGGACTAGCGCGGATTCAAATCTAGAGCGGGAGGCGCGCGAGCCCAGCAGGTGCTCTGTCCCGTTCCCGGGGGCCGCGTTCCCGCCCCTACCTGCCGAGGGCCGGAAGTCACCTAAGGGGGAGCGGCCTCGCCATTGTTGTCCGTGCGTCCACGGTGCCGAACACCCGAAAGAAATCTCGGCCGCTTGTTCCCTTGTTTTTTTTTTTTCCTGTGTTTCTTTTTTTTACCATGCCACGAAGGAAGCCGGAGCAAAGCCCGGCGGGAAAAGGAAAAGCTGTAGTAACGACCCAAGCGCTTCACACGTTACACTTCCCAGTCAGGATAAGCTTTACAAGGGCGCTAAGAGGCAAGAACGCATGCGCCAGATGTGTTTCAGGCGCGAGGAGAAAATCGCGCATGTGCACAGCCGACAAGAAAATAAAATCCAGGGGTTGACTGGTGCTTTGGTTCCCCAAGGGTACGGCCGCACTGGCGCGCGTGCGCAGCACGCACGAGGGGGGTGGAGCTGTTCTGAGGGGGCCGTCAGCGAGCAGCTCCGGCCTCGCGCGCCCCCTGTCGTGCACCCGGGGGAGAGGCGGGAAGGAGGAGGGGGCGGAGAGGAGGGGGGAGGGGAGCGGGAGCGAGGGAGGGTTTATCGACCGGGCGATTTTGGTTAAAATATTCAAAATGGCGGACGGAGGAGCAGCGAGTCAAGATGAGAGTTCAGCCGCGGCGGCTGCAGCAGCAGGTAATCATTACAGCATTTTACATATTCATATTCATACTCAACCCAGGCTCCCGCTGCCGGCCCCCCCCGCGACTTAGCATAATTTATTAGTACTCAGGATTATTATAATTAACGGCGGGGAGATGGGGGGCCGGGGGAACGCGGAGCCCCCGCCGGGCACCGAGCGGAGGGGGAAAGCGGCTCGCCGCGGCCGGGCGGAGGGGGAGACCCGGGGCCGAGGGGCCGCGGCCCGCGCCCGCCCCCGGCCCACCCCGCCGGCCGGCCCGGCCCTCCTCCTCCTCCCCGCTGCCGAGCCCGAGCCCGAGCGCGAGTGCCCGCGGGTCCGGGCCGGGAGAGGACAATAAAGACGCTTTCCATATTCATAGCGGCCGGCGCGGGCGGGGGCCGGGCTGGGGGCGTGGAGGGGCGGCGGGCACAATGCCGGCCGGGCGGACCCGGGCACCCGCGAGCCCGGGGTCACGGCCCCCGCACCCGGCCGCGCCCCGCGGGAACCCCAGGCGGCGCCCGGACCTAGGCAGGGCCTGTGCCCGACGTGGGGCTGGGGGGTTGCTGCCGGGGGTCCCTGGGCGGTGGGGGGGGTCCATGCGCCCCTATGGGGGTGGCGCCCGGAAAAGTTCCCCTCAGAGGGTCCCCGTCCTTGTGCATCCCGAACAGCCCGGGTCCCCAGCGCCGCGGCGTCGGGAGGGAGCGTTGGGTCGGAGGTGGCGGCGAGGTCGGATCGCCCCCGCCCCTCCCCTGTCCCCTCCTCTCCCCCCCGCGGGCACAACGGACTGACGGACGGACGGACCGACCGACCGACGCGCCGGTGGCCCGCGGAGACCTCACTGTGAGCCTCGGCCGCGCCCGAGGCCTCTCTCGTGGGGCCCCGGCGAGGTGACCCTAGCGGCGGGGTCTCCCGTGCTGCTGGGGGGCGGGTGGTCCGGCGCTGGTCCCCTCCCGGCTCCGCACCGGTCCCTTCTCGCGGCTGCTGGCTGCGCCTTCGCCACTCTGCGGAGCCGGACCTCTTCTCATTTGAATAATGTCTAATTCGGGGAGGTTTATATTATTGAAATGGCCGCCTGGCTTTCCCCGCCTCTCATGTTTAGTAATTCAGACCTTTAATAACAGCCACTCACAGCCCAACGCCGTGTTTATATTTTACATTCGCCCCATGTGCTTTTGTGGTTCGATATGATTCTTTTTTTTTTTTTTCTTTCTTGGCAATCCTCAAGGCTCTGAGATCAAACCCAGCTTGTTCTGGGAAGAGAAGGGGGAGCTAGGCCTGGGCTGTTCCTGGGGTTGTCTAGGCCTCGTGTTCTGTGCTGCTTGATTTATTTACTAATAACCAAAATGACTCCCCCACCAACTGCCACAGGCTTCCCCTCCTCCGCGGGCAAAACACACCCTCCTGGGGCCTTTCCAGCACTAAAACAGCTCCCAGCTAAGCATCAACTCTGCGGTGGCTTGTTTTCTCTTAAAAAGACTTTCTTAACAGTTTGCAATAATGTGCGACCTTAGGGAAAAAAATCTTATTTCTTATTTTCAGAGGCTGTGAGCTCTGCTTTGGTTTATTACAAACAGATCACTTAGTTATGGGAATAGTTTCCCCCTTCCCCACCCCCAAGTTAAACACTTTTTTAGGTTTTTTGTAAAGATCTGAAGTATTTGTAAAACCAATATAGCCTCCCCTCCCCAGGAGTTTTAAGTGGCTGGGTATTTTAGAAATTCCGATTAACAGCACTTTTCATAATTTCTCAGTGGTGCTCCCTTCCCAACCTGGGCATTCTAATTTTAAAAGAGGCTGATATTTTATGCTTACACTGTGGTAGTCTTGTTTATTTTAATTGTAGCGCTACTGAACGCAGAAATGGCTTTATGTTTTCTTGGAGTGTTTGTGTCGTGGTTAAATGAGTGAAAATAGAAGAATAAACACATGCATTGTGTCTGCCCTATCTTGGAACTTACTCTTCTCCCAGCACACCCACCCTTCTGCTTTGAGTTGTCAGAATTTATTTTATGTTTTATCTAAACTTAGGGTAGTTGGTCTGTGAAAGGCAGATTAACTTTTACTCTTTAGAGAAAACAGTTTTGATTTTTGGTCTTTTCTGTGGAAGGATTTCTTTAATATTTTTATGTTCTGTAGTGGTAATTTTTTTGCCCCTAGTTGTGTTGCCCTTTGAGGAGAATATTTGAGGAATGATGTTTAGCACCTCACTAATGTGCTAACTCTTTGAAATTATTTCAGCCACTTTATGGAGAATGGCTAGATACACACTTGGTGGAACATTAGTCTTCAGTTTAATTTGAAACAGATTTCTAGATTTCATGGACAAAAAGCAAGCTAATTTAAAATACCAGTTCTCACCATTTTTTTCTCCTTTGCACTTCCAGTAGGTAAATCCTGAAAGCAAAGTAGCAGGAAAAAAAAATTGTATAGCATTCATGAGACTGTTAGGTGAATGACTGCTTCAGAGACCTGAAGCATGAGGTTGGTGGACAGTGAGCAGTAATATGATTTCATGCCTTAAATAGCGTATGTTTTTGCAAGATGTGGTCAAACTGATGATGTCATTGGACAGAGGACAAGGTGCAGTTAATTTGATTTATTGTCCTGAGGTGAAGTGTAGCAGTGAAGCCTTCTCATAGGGAAACCATTTATCTTGGGACAATTTCCTTTATAGCTGCAATTTAACCACTACTAAGGCTTATAGCTATTTTATCCAAGATGATAAGATTCACGTTGTATTTTAAAACCAAATTTCCAGTAACAAACTTAATTTCTCTGTTAAAGTTTTGTAATACAGGAAAAGGATGGGCATTTTTAACTGGCTTTATATTTTGATTGGCTTTTCATGCTATAGTAAACATTCATGTTCTCATATTCTCAAAGGGAGAGAGTATGAATGTTAAGTAAGGATAATCATAGAAGGGACCCACCCCATGCATATTTTAGACAGTTAGAAGAGTTTCTTAATTTAATAAAAAAATGGCCTAAGATAATGGGGAGACCGTTTGCCATAGATTCTGTGTTAATAAAGTTGAGTTGAAGAGAATGGAGGGCAATGTGGTTTTTTTTATGTTGAAATCAGTGTTTCATAAAAGGTGAAGTACTTACATGAAGGCATGTACTTTGAAAATAGTTTTTAAAGACATAATTCAGAATTTTGGGGGATTTGTCTTAAATTAATGTGAACAAATTGGTGCATGTTGTTTTGATTAGTAATTTTTAAAATTGTTTTATTGCAAAGTAATGATCCCATGTATAATTTTGGTACGTTAGATCTTGGTCATTTCATCATATTTTAACCAGTTTATCTTAAGGCCCTTTGGGAATGTGATGGCATTGCTCTGCCTTATTTCTAACCCTAGTATGTGAGCCAAGCTTGCTAGAGTATTTTAGGTTACTTTTGAGCCTTCCATAAGCTTATAGCCTGTCTCCTATTTGCATCTGTCAGGTGGCTTCCACCAAGTTTCTAGAAAATCCGTTGGCACTTCTTTCCTAACCTGCCCCACCTATTATAATGGTGCTTTTTTGAATTAAGGTCTCAAACATTCATATGACAGCTGACCAAATGTTTTAAACTTCCAAAAGACTGTTCTGCTTCCATGCTGTCGCTGTAAAAGTAATTTTTCACTTCTTTCTCCAAATTAGCTTCTGTTTCCTTTCATTTTATCATTGTCAAAAATTGTTCTCATAAAGCCACCAAAGATGTTTAGTAGAACCCTGAATATCTTAGGCAGCTGGTTCTAAAAGCACAAAATGGAAAATTTGAATGTTTTCTTTCATAAGTGTTCTCCATAAGATTATTTTGAGTCTGGAATTTAGTTGTGTGTTTTTTAAATTGGTCACTCACTTTCATGCATATGTACTATATATTATAATATGTGGTAAAATATAAAATACGTATTATACATATTCCTTTGTACTATAAGACTATAATATTATGTTGCGGTGATTGCCTTATGGTTACTGCTTTTTTTTTTAATATTGAAAACCCACAGTCCTAATGTTTGCATTTTAGTTTTATTTTAAGCACTTCTAAAAATAATCAAGTGCATTTGCCATTAATTTGCTTTTATATAGCAGTATCGGTTCTATTACAGAGTTTTGGCAAATGGTAATGATAGGTTTTTCCTAATAGAAGTGATTGCATTTAGAACTATTCAAATTATTAGAGATCAGAATGGATCATAAACAAAGCATATTCCTTTTGGTTCACCCATGCTCTTATTTCTGATGTCTCCTTAAATACTAAATGCCTGAGCAAACATACTTTTTTTTTCCCAAGGAGATGTAATATTAGGAATTAGAGTTAAGAATTGTGTGTTTGATTCAGCGATACATACACACTGGAGTTTATGTATCCTTCCTGAATTGTTTCTTTTCCTGTTTCTTTTTTTGTTTTTGTTTTTTTCCTCTCCTTTTCATTTTGAAAGAAACTCTCTAGGCCAGAATTTTGCGTATTTTTTGTCTTTATTATATATTGCCCAAGTAATACAAATATCTTTTTGAATGGTTAAAAGAGGCAACTATTAAGATTGACAAAGAATAGCAATTTCCTTATGCATCCTTTGCTGAATGTTTTTTGCACATTACTGACATAATCTTTACTTTATGAGTAAAAATAATTGAGTAATTGGGTTTTTAATCAGTTTCTTTGTGAAGTATTTCTGTGTTCTAAACTAATAATGTGCCTGTAGATGCTCTTTCAGTAGTAATAGCAATGGCAACAAAAACAGTACAAGTGGAGCATTGCCTGGCTTACTGATCCATTTATAGTATGTTTAGAATTTGAAACATGAAAATTGTTTTGAGTTTCAGGACCTCTGATTTGAAGAAGTTCTTTACATGTGATATATGTTGTTTACAGGGTTCTGTCTGTTTTTGCTATGGAATGTTAGTATACTTAGCAACCAGTAATGGATATAACTCCTTTTCCTTTCCATTTTTTTTCTTGCTTTCCATTTAAGCCGACTCTCAAGCTTTCAATGTTACCTAAGTTTTGCTGACAGAATTAGTACATAATTAAACAAAAGAAGAATCAGCAAACCTCTAGATTTGTCAGACTCTTTTGAAGTACTGTTGAGGCAATTGGGTATTTATTTAGAAAGGACATTTTATATTAATTTTTTTTTAAAAAGACAATGTGAAAAGCACAAAACTAAGTATCTTCCTCCCCCCATGAGCTTTCTCTTTGCAATAGAAAATATAACATGAATGCTGTTGTATAAAATTATATTGTAAATATTACAAGATTGATTCATGTGGTCATCTTAAGTAATGGAGTTGTACTGATGACTAACTCAACATACTTTTGAAGAGAAATGTGACCTAGATGTTTTTCTTCAGTGCACTTGTTTTAGAGATCTGCTTAATGAAAAACAAATTGTCCTTTGTTTTTGCTGATTCATGATGGAGCCAGTAAGATATTATAATCTTTAAAAAGTTATCTTATACATCTCTTACCTTACAAAAAGTATCTGGTTCTGTGCCAGTCTCGGGGGGGGGGGGATATCAAGGAAACTGCAAGACTGCTGTGTAGGAGTTGGCATAAAAAAAGCAGGGAAAATTTAAACACAATGTATATAGTTACAAATGAAAATACCAGTACCTGATAAAAAAAAAGTAACAAGTAATGAATAGCAGAGAAGAGATTAGGGTGTGTTGGAGTTTGAATTAACCAAAGCCACATAGAATGTATAACTAGAAAGTAATTCCAATAAAATCTATCCTAAAGCTTTCATGTACCAGGAAAAAAAAGAACACAAGTCTGTCAGTCTGTCTGTCTAGTCTTTCTCTCTCCATTCTTTCTTTCTTTCATTCTTTCTGTGCTTGGGATGGAACCCAGGGCCTCCTGCATGCTAAACAAGCTCTACCAAGACTTAGGCTATTAGCTCCTAGATTTCAGAGTTTATATAATCTTCCACCCTCCATTCTGTCTTTGCCAAATTACTGCAAGCCAGAGAAGGCTTTGAGTAGAAGGTGAGACCTTTTAAGCAGAGCTTTGGAGGATGACACTAATTTAGAGGGATGAGAGGACAGAGGCCATTCCACGGGAAATTGTGGTCGGTGTTGTCCTGAATAGTAAGGAATGAGGAGGCTTTTGTTCTCTGTGCTGGAAGGTGGGGTTGAACTAAGGGCTGATGTGATAAAAAATGATATTTTAGGGCTAATGTGGAAGTGTGCAGGATCATTTCCAATAGGGAGAGATTGGATCTAGAGAAATCAGTCAGTACACAAATACTGAGGTGTTTGGTTTATTGACTAATTGATGTAAGTGCTACAGAAATTAAACATGGTAAAACAATTTCATTGGCCCAATAATGACATAGATAATTCATGGTAAAGATGTTGAGGACATTGTCCAGTTACTTGACTTGGAAAAAAGACCATTGGGAAATTTTTGCCTGGTCTTAACCTTGTGGACACAGAATTATGTAATGATTTAGTTTTCTGTTCAAATCAAATACAGTGCTTAGATCACATTGTTAACCTCCAAGGAAGCAAATAGGTAGGTATTCATGGTATGCGTTCCTAGTTCTATTTTACATTTTTACATTTGTTTTACATTTTTTTTATTGCTTCCATCCTAAACTGTTATTTCATGCTTTATGTGGGCTACCTTACCTCCTTTCCTTTCCGGAACAAGGAAGGTATAAATAAAATTACCATAACCATGACATAATGATAATGTGTGTGCTTTTAATAGTGCCTTAACATTTATAGGAGCACTCTCATTTTCATTGCCTCAGACTTTCCAGGCAAGTATTATTATACCCATTTTATAGTTGAGTAAAATAAAGCTCAGATTAAGTTATTTTCTCAAGGATATGTGCTTTAAAAAGCACTGAGTGAGTTGGGGAATAGCAAAGATGCCTATGGAGAGCTCTGAATCTCTGTTGGTCTGAGTTTGGATTTCATTTGCCAGGCAGTAGGGAGTCATTAAAGTTGTGTGTTCTTCTGGGCCATGCTCTGATCAGAACCCTTATTTTAAATTATTTATGGTAATAGCTAAGAAGAGTCTGAGGGGATGCCCAGGTTTTCATTTTGGGCTATTCAGAGATGTGTGCCATGAGCAGATAGATAAAAAGTTGGGAGAGGGAGCCATTGGGGAAAGGCTACAGTTCAACTTTAAACACATTGTTGGAGACACTATTGGGTGGATCTTAGTAGGTTTTAAGTTCCTTGTGAAAATTGAAAATATTTTAGTAAATTAACTGTGATAAACATGAATACAATAGTAGAGAAGCTGTATGCACATGTCACTGTGTATGTGGACTGAGTGTTGACTCTGAACCTTGCAAATCCTAGACATCTCATTTTGGCTTTGGAACTGATTTCTGTGGTTATTTCCGTCAACAATAAAATGGTGATAATTCCGGTGTTACAGGGATGCTGTGGGGAGTAACAAAATGGACAGCAGAAGCATCTTTAAAGTTCTGTAATAGTTTTTCTTACATGAGCACAGGAGAAAAATCAGCAGTTTTATGGCTTGCGCTGCTACAGAGGAGAAGCTTTAGGGCTGATGAATTCTGTGGGATCCTTTTAGGAGGGTTGTCCATTTCCTGCTGTTGCCAGCACCCTGGGAAAAGGAATGTATCTTTTTAGTACTCGTCTGAAAACTTTATACAATGGAAATGTTACTCTGAAACAAATACAAACTTGCCCTTGTTTTTAAGGCATTCTATTGTGTAGCCCTTAACCCTTCCTTATCTTTGACTTCTTTTTAAATAGTATGACTGAATGATTCCACCAAGTCCCCTAATGGTCTCATCACAAATATAACATTTCTTTTATTGGGTTTTAATTTTTAGAAAATTCTCCCTAAAATTTAAAGACCTGCTTCAGGAAGATGACTGTGTTTTATCTTGTTGCTTGCCTGGATCTTTCTTCCTACGTTCCACCCTTTACCCAGTCTAAGATACCATGTGACCTCTAGGTGCGCCTACTGTTTTGGCCCAAGCATTAGGGATGTTCTGAGAACCTGTACTCACACTGTCTCAGAATCGCATGGCATGTGAAGAGGGCTCTGGGAGGTGAAGGGCCTGGGTTCTATATCATTAATTGGCTGTGTAACTTTAGGCCATTACTTCATGGATTTTTTTTTTTTATTTTAGATCTTGCATTTATAAATTAGGAGATTTACTTTTTATTGTTGTTGTTTTGTTTTGTCTTTGCTGCTGGGGATCAAACCCCAGGCCTCAGACATGTTAAGGAAACATTCTACCACTGAACTACATCCCAACCCCAAAGTTAACTCCTTTAAAATTCTTTGGTGTTGCCATGCATAGTGGCACACACCTATAATTTCAGCACTCAGGAGGCTGAGGCAGGAGGATTAGTGTGAGTTCAAGGCCAGCTTGTGCTCATAATGAGTTTAAGACCATCCTGAGCTACACAGTGAGACCCTATCTCAAAAAACATAAACAAAACAAAACTCTGGTGTTATTATGTAAAGTTAAAAGTGGAACTATTCAGATTAAAATCTGATGTAAGAATGAGGAAACAATCTCTGTACTTTTCACAGTAACTCAGAGCTTTCAGGGACCCTTTTATCCATATTCTGTCTCCATTAATAGCTAAATTTCAAGCCTGATGTCCTGTCCTACTTTCTCTGATTTTAGTCCTTAATTTGTGTTTATTTAGCTAATTCAGCACTTCATTGTACACAGTCTTATTTTCTTCCATAATTGATTGTATAAATCTTGTCTCCTTATAAGAGCTTGAAAGCAGGAACATACTGTCAGGGACAGAGTAGGCATTTAGCAAATAACACTTGACTGACTAAATTAGTGGTTCTTAATCTTTGTTAGGCTAAGAATCACCCATGGAACTTTTTCAGCTTGAGAAGACTCAAGCCTTGCCTTAGTTCCTAATACAGTAGAGATTGGAAAATTCCTGTTTTACAAAGTTTTACAAGTTTTTCAGTAGCTTAAGATTATTGATTGATTAGTAGAATACTTCAAACAGTGCTTCTTAATTACTGCATCAGAAACACTGGTTGGGAGTGTGTCTTTTTGGTGGAGCACTTGCCTGGCACATGCAAGGGCCTGGGTTTGATTTCTCTACCCCACCCACCCTTCCCTCAAGGCTCCATGATGGAAAGACAGACAGACAAGGGGACCCATTTCCTTATTTTGTTTCAAGCATTACCTAGCTTTTTGATCCTGAACACATCACCTGTTGTTTTGAGACAGGGTCTCCCTGTGTAGTTCAGACCGGCCTTGAACTCATGGTGATGCTCCTGCTTCAGGTTCTGAAATGCTTGGATTATGGGTGTGCGCCATCACACCCAGCCCACAAATCACTTTCTAACCTATAGAGTTTTCATTGATAAAATATGGATTGGACTAGATAAGTAGTTTTCATATTTCTTTTCTTTTTAAAAATTTTTCTCTTTTTCTAAGCTATGGAATTCTTCAGAAACATCTTTTGAGTGAAGACCTTTAAGCATAACAAATACTTAATAAACCTCTTTTTTTTTTTTTTTTT